>JAREIK010017946.1:0-19653 GCA_029783825.1 Sapria himalayana | reverse complement strand
ATCAACATCTTTCACTCTTAGCTGATAGTACCCTGATCCCAAGGTCTACCTTAGAGAAGACACATGCTCCTTTCAACTGATCAAATAGATCTTCAATTCTTGGCAACGAGTACTTATTTTTCACTGTCACCTTATTGATTTGCCGATAATCAATGCACATCCGTAGAGTGCCATCTTTATTTGTCACGAACAAAACAAGCGCACCCCAGATAGAAACACTGGGTCGGATAAACCCTTTATCCAGAAGATCTTGTACTTGAATCTTTAGCTCTTTCAACTCAGTTAGAGCCATCCTATATGGTGCTCCAGAAATAGAAGGTGTTCCCAGAAAAATCTCAATAGATAAATCCACCTATCTTTCAAGTGGTATACCCGGTAGCTCTTCAGGAAATACATCCGAAAATTCTCTCACTACCAGAATATTTTCCAATTCTATTTGACCTCTTTTAGAGTCAAGCACCAAAGCCAAAAAGGCCTCACATCATTTTCTAAGAAATCGTCGGGCTTGCATAGCTGAAATCACATTAGGACATTGGGCCAGAACGAACACCATGTACTATCACTTCAGACTGATCAGAACATCTAAGCACTACTGTCTTTTTATCACAATCAATTATAGCCCGGTGTTTAGACAACCAATCCATTCCCAAAATCAAATCAAATTCACGAAATGGTAGAGCAATTAAATCAGCAGAAAATTCCCTATCATGAATAACTATAGGGCAATTCTTATACACTCTATTAACATTAACACTTTGCCCCAAGGGACTAGTTACATGCATATCATATAACAATCTCTCCACTGATGTTATCTTATCAAACACATGCTCAATGCATACATATGAATGGGTAGAACCAGGTCAATCAATGCATGCATCTCAATATCATATAGAGAAAATATACCACCAATCACTTTAGGAGCATCCTGATCCTCACGAGCCTTCATAGCATATGTTTGTGCTAGGGCTGTAAGCATAGGACGATCCACTATCTTTGACATGTACCTCCACGTCCTCTATGCTGAATTGGGCCACCTCGACCCCTACCTCGATCTCGAGTTGAAGGTGGTGCAACAGATCTCCCTCTACCACTTCCTCGCAGGCTTCCATTATCCCCTGACTCTCTGGGACAATTCACCTATGAAATGATCTGTGCTTCCACACCTGGAGCATCCTTTTGTTAATAATCTGCAAACACCCAAATGTCATCTATGGCAATGAGGGCACTTTAGGGTTTCTCCTTGTCCAGCTGAAGCACCTCTATCGGAAATAGGTGCCACATTAGGCCCTTGCATTCTACCTCTTGTGGCCTAGCTGTACACTAATTCAGCTAGAGATTCCCTAGCTCTTTTCCCTGAAGAGGAAGAAGCTCCTCTTGAAAACTTATTCTTCTGAAACATTTCTTTGCTACTTGTTTCAGACCTCTCCACCTTCATAGCAACTTGTACCAACTGATAAAAATTCACCTGTTGGAGAGAAGTCATAGGTGCTAAATATCTCTTGATAGACTCATTCAAACCCTCCTCAAATTGTCTACACCGAAATGCTTCGGTGAGAACTGACTCTAGAGCATACTTGCTAAGATGGCTAAATTCTTTTTCGTACTCAACCACTGATAGGCTTCTATGCTTCAAATTCAGAAATTGCTTCCATTTGGCCTCCTTGTACATATCGGTGACATACTTTGCCTAGAACTGTTGGACAAAGAAATCCTAAGGCATAGGGTTCAGAAACCTTCGACGCTTCAAGACAAGATTCCACCAATCATAAGCCTCACTTTGTAAAAGCGAGACCGCACATGCTACTTTTTTCTCAAGAGGGCATTTCACCTCCTCCAATGCCCTTTGAAGCCTCTCAAGCCAATACTCGGCTTTATTGGATTCCTTTAGGCTTGTCCCATGGAACTCCTCCGCTCCATGTCACCTCATCATATCTATTGGAGCTTTCGAGGTTGTCAACCGCTCTAATACCCGAGCCATATCATGAGAAATCTGTAACAAACCTTCCGTTATGGACCTTGAGATCATCAAAATGGCATTTTTGGACTTCAATTAGGACTTGAAATGAGTTATGGACCTGGTCAAAGCTTGAGGGAGAGTTTGACTATGCCAATATTTTAGTTTGAGTTAGAGTCTTATTACTTGGTAAAAGAGTTGTTTTTATTTTCCTAATCAAAGTAGGAGTCCTTTTATTTAATTTCCAATAACATAGTTGATTAGAATTAGGAGTTTTATTTCAATTAGCATTAAGAGACTTTACTTATAAGAGTTCTATTTCAATTAAAATTAGGAGAATAAGGGGCATATATATACCTCTCGAATGTACTCATTTTATTCATTCATAATTTATTAATATTTTCAAGTTTTATTTTTAAGAGTTATCTCTTGTTCTCTTATTTCTTGAGTGGATTTCCTTGACTGGCGAGTTTGTGGCTTCTTATCCTTTGGTGGATGATTCCTTGGGTGGCAAAGTAAATCCCTATCCTTCTACTTCCTCTAATCCTTCTACCAATTCCATCAACTTAACCTTAACCTATACATAACCTTTTTGTCAAACATTCATCCCAAATTATTCCAAATCTGGTACCATATTTTTAAAAACATCCTAAAATCCCTAAAACCCACAATCCCTAACCTATAGAAACCCTATCATGCCCCTACCCCCGCCTGAGTGAAGAGAGGGGGCATGACACGGGACTGGGACTCCTTAACTTGCTTTTCGGACATTGGTGGACCCATTTCATATATAGTTTCATAATGAAATACAACTTGTAAAACTACCATCGTAGTGGTATTTAAAATGTCCTCCTGTACATATATTCTTAAGTCACATTTACTTATACTTACACAAATTCACTATTACCAAAATATTACATTTACATTTCAAAAACAAAGTCAAAACCTACATCAGGTAGACTCCTATTGCTGTGTTGGCCCTGTTGTGTGCGGAATGTCTCGGATGTCCTTTTCAGTACCTACACGGATGAAACACTCATGTTAAGCTTATAGCTTAGTGGGAAACAGATAACAGATATGACTACTTGAAGTGGTCCACAATTACAGGATAAACATAACATAATGCATATGTCAGAGTTTACGTATAAAATAAATCTATAACAAAGTTTTCATATAACATAATTCTTATAACGGGGTTTTCATATCTCCGTATAATTCAAAACAGAGATCGTGTACAAAATGTACCCGTAGGTATAATACAGAACAAAACTGATTACTTATTCATTCTTATTATTCATTATTCATATTCTTATCATATAAATGTTTGCCTATATAGACCAGTAACAATGAATGAGAGGGACACAACACAATAAGTACCCGAAGGTACGGTACAATACTGAATAGAGGTGCCAAAGCACAAACAGAGACATGCCTGCCCATGTAACAGAAGTGTCGTAGCACTAGTAGGAGTGTTATAGCACTTAACAGAAACGTGCTTGCCTGCTAGCAAGAGTGCCAAAGCACTGAACAAATACATGCCTGCCCACTTAACAAAAGTGTCGTAACACTAGCAGGAGTGCTGAAGCATAAATAGAGGTGCCTATTCATTCACAAGCCGGTCTTAAGCAGGCATACAATTATATGTGTTACCGAGTTTATTATATCATTCTTAATCATATTATCAAATAAGGGGTAAGAAACAATGTTTGCCCAACGACAGGATCGCCGAGGCGGCGAGGTATAAAGCATTTTTCATATAACTTTTATACATGTATTGACCCTTTCATTCAAAATGAACGGAATAACAGAACAAAAATAGGGTTGTAGGACCGACACTCGATCCTTAAACAACTTTGAGTACCGGTACTCCACTTTCAGTACCGGTACTCAACACCCTCTAGACCAAAAACAACTTTGAGTATTGGTACTCAATTTTCAGTACCGGTACTCAATATCCTTTAGACCAATAACAGCTTTGAGTACTGGTACTCAACTTTCAGGTACCTGTACTCACATGTGATTTTTGCATAAATGGCAGGTTTGCCTCTTTTCACCTGTAATTTCCAATCAAAACCCAAAACACATCAAAGAAAACAACTCCAAAACTTGACTTGAACCAACCAAAACCACTAAAGCCCACAAAAACCAACCAACAACACTTTCATAATGGAAGTTAGGTTTTTCCTAACAACCCATAAACAAGTGTGGCTTGTGATAGTTTCCATACCTTGATTCCTTGAAGCTTAAACCTTTTCTTCTTCCTTCCTTCTTACTTGAACAAGGAGAACCCAAGATATGGAGAGAAAAGCAAACCCCTATTTGGTTCTCCTCCAAACCGTAAGCCCTAACCTCCTCTAAGCCAAATGGGAAATGTTCCCTACCATAAGGCCATGTTTGGCTTTAAGGCATTTGGCCTCAAATTTTTCCTTTTTCTTATTAGTCCTTCCACTTCATTCTATTTGAAAATCAACTTGTCATATTGCCACTTTAACATATAATATTTTCATCTTATGTCACTTGGGTCCTTAATTGGAAAATTACCAATTTACCCTTAGTACTTAATTTCTAAAAACTGCAAATTTTACTTATATTATACCCTAAACTGTAATAAAACTACTAGGGTATAATTCGAGGTGTTACAAACCCTAAATTCATGCTAGCCCTTATCTTCTTACATTACAAAAACCTGAAAATCGCAAACTACCTCAAAACAAGATTGTTTTGCATCAACCCAAACTCAAACCTTTCCAAACCTGAAATCATTCATTCTAAACCTTAATTTCATCATATATAAACCTTAAATTCGCCCTTAAACCTTTGAAATCAGAACAATCCCTTACCCATCAAAGTTATACCTATACCTCTAAACTACCATATATCCATTCCCTAACTTACCGAAACCCTTAGATCATCTAGGTCCCGTCCTCACATCAGGCAAGGTCTTTAAGAAATCAGCAACACTCCCAAAGTGAACTTTCCCACTTATTGCCTCACCAACTTGATCTCAATCACCTATGGCCAGAAAATGAGGTCCTTGGTCTTCAATCCTATTAAAGTGCTTCGTCTTTGATCAATGTACCCATGTATATATCTTTATGTCATAATTCACCTAGTTCGTCCATGGTCTTGACTTATGTTCAAGCCTTATTGCATTGCATAATCCACGTGAAATTAGAGATGGCAATGGAGCGAATTTTTTGGGTTCCAACCTTACCCCTAAAAATTCGTAATATATATATATATATATATATATATATATATATATAATATATATATATATATATAATCATAATCATTCAGTAGTGGACTATCCGTATCAGCGAAAGCAGTTCAACCATATCTGTCTTGAAGTGGTAGAGAAAGTATATATTATAGCAATCATGCTTAGAGTATAAATGAAAGGAGTGGGATCAGTTGAATCCGTTGCAAGCCCATTTTCCAAAATCAAATAAATGAAGAAAAAAGAAACAATCCCTTTTCAAAGAAAGAGCCCTGCTTTTGGCCCCTTTTTGAATTGTAAATAGCCCTTGATCCTAGATAAGGTTGGAAAGATAGCGAGCGCTATTATCAACTTAGTCTCTCAAAGGCCTTCATCTAAGGGGTAAATAAGTTGTTAGGACCGAGGGCAACTGTTACATCCTGATATTCAACTATAACGGTTCACTGTCAAATGAAAGCTAAGCGGGAAGGCTACTTCAATATTGGAATTGTTGCATTTATATCTTGAACAAAAAAAAATTGCTTTTTAAATATATTAACTTTCATTTTAATTATACTTCTAGCCTTTGATAACCCCGAATCTAGACCATGTCCTACATGGTATATCAAAACCCCATCAACCAAAACAATGTGTTTTAGTCATCAAAACGAGTTTGCAAAAAAATCCTGAACTTTAGCGATTTGTATTTATATCATGAACTAAAAGTTATTATTTTTTAGATATATAAACTTTCATTTTAATTGCATATGTAGCCTCGGATATGCCAAATCAGCATCTGAACCTTGAGATTGCTTCCAAATTGGCTAGAAAATAATTCAAATCATTAAAATACAAATCAATTATTTGTTATCTCTAATTTTTTATTAAAAAATTATTTAAATTTCTCATTTAGTTAAATAATTAAAATTAATTAGATTTTAATATAAAAATATTTTTGAAAAGAAATATATTAATATTTGATAATTAAAATTCTAATAAAATAAGTAAAATATAAAATACATTCTTATCAAATAATTAATAATATAATAAAAAATACTATATTTTATTATGATATATTTTTTTAAATAAGTTAATGCAAAAAAATTTAAAAATTTAATTTTATCTTCAAATATTACTTTTTGAAATATAAAAATATTTAAAATAATAATAATTATTGTTTTATTTGAAAAATTAATGGTAAATTAATGATGTTTTTGTTTGGAAATAAATAAATGTTTTACTTTTAATGTATAATATTTTTATTTATTCATCTAAGTTTGATATTCTATAAAAATTAAAATATATGAATATAGTATTTATTTAATATATTATTAATAATTTGATAAGAATATATTTTATAGTTTACTTATTTTATTGGAATTTTAATCATCAAATCTTAATATGTTTCTTGCCAAAAAATGATTTTATATTAAAATCTAATTTATTTTAACGATTTAACTACACATGAAATTAAATTATTTTTCAATAAAAAATAGAGATAACGAATAATTGATTTGTATTTTAATTATTTGAATTATTTTCCGGTCAAAGTGAAAGCAATCTCACATATATTTTTAAACTTACTTGTAATATGTCGTCAATTAATTAATTCGCAATCTTGAATCTTTGACAAAGAGTATGCTATTATCTAGAAAGTTCCTATGCTAGATTAACAACAAGAAGTAAATTACGTACATTAAAAAAAACCAAGAGGAAAATTTATTAACAAAAAAACCTTACGTAATACCCTGAAATAAATCATTCGTTTCCTTTGGTAATTACGTATAATCCATTAAAAGTACAAGGTGTTACATCATAAATATGAAATAAAAATGTAACATCAAGTATTGTGTACTCTTTCTTCTTTTATTATCAAAAGATTATCTCTTTGGTCATTGGACCCATGGGTTTTTATTTTCATTTTTATTTTTTAAACGTTTGTGAGGTTTCTAGAAACCTTATCCATGGGTGGTTATTTCAAGCATATATATTTTCGGAACCTTATGGACCCATTCCCATCCACATTGGTATGATATTTCAATTTTCAAAAGGTCTCATACCAATTGGATGTTATCCATACTTATATACTTATAAGTCTTCTCATTCCTAATTGATGTGGGACATTGTGGGGCTTTGGTCGCACACCCAACAATCCTCCCCTTGAACGATGTTCCACCGAGTATCTCCTCAAACCAGGATTTCCTTGTATTTCACTGCATTCGTGGACACACCTTACGTGAAGCACCACTTGCCAAGGGCTCACCACTCACCATATATACCATTTTGTTCAACTTTCCACCCACATGTTTAAGCCTGAACCTGACTCTGATACCATTTGTTGGGAAACTTCATGACACATTGATATGATATTGTCCATTTTGGGCCTAAGCCCTCATGATTTTGTTTTTTTGGCTTTTCTTAACCACAATGAGATAACAATTTTTACGTGGAAACCCTAAATGAAAAGGATAAAAACCATGGGACTCGTAGGCTATTTAGACTTTCACTATTTCAATAATAACAATAATGGGTTACATCAAGTTCTTCTCTAGCAAGCGAACTAGAGGCTCACAACAACAGTACATCAAGAATATTATTCTTGGAATACCAATGCAACAAACATCATCCCTAAGAATGGATAACACAAGAGAGAAAAGGAAAGATCGCACCAAATGTGGAATGACCAAATGACTATTGTTGTAACACCCCAAATTATATCCTGACAGTTTTATAACATGTTTTGGGTATAATAAAAGTAAATGTATATTTTTTTGGAATAAAATAATGCTAAAAATAAAATAAGCAAAAATCCGGAATTAATACAAGAGTTAAGGGTAAATTAGTAATTTACCAATTCAAGACCCAAGGGTCATAATCTAAGAAATATATATGCTAAAGTGGAAATAGGAATAAGTTGAATTGTAATTAAAGTGAAAATGAAGGACTTAAATGCAAGGAAAAAATTAAAGCAAATAAAAGATAAGGCCTAACATGGCCTTAGCAAAATATCTCATTTTGGCTTTGTGATAGGGCAAACCGGTTGAGAGAGAAGAGAAGAGAAAAGAAAAGAAGAGAGAGAGGAAGAAAGAAGAAAAGAGAAGGAAAGCAAAGGTATGGAATCTACTATGTTTGGAACTTGTTTGGAACTTGTATGGATTATGTATGGAATACTAGTATGGAAAAAGTGTATGGAATGGTATGGAAACTATAGTATGAATTGTATGGATTACTAGTATGGAAATCCACTTTGTCTAATTAGTGAAAGAAAAGATTTCCGTTGAAAAGGGCCAAATCTGGTCATTTCTGCATTCAACCCGACACCCCTACGCCTAGGTGGAGGTCCCTAGGCCTGAGCTCTCCGCTGAGTGAACCCGAGCCCAAGTTTGCTGAACTTTCTGGTCCGCCTAGGCGTAGCAGTGCTTTGCCTAGGTGTAGCACTTGCTTTGGCCTAGGCGTACCTGCTAGTCCTTGTTTTGGTTCCTCTCTTCCGTTAATTCTAACAATCTTCCATTTGACTAATGAGGACCTTAATAAGTGAATGAAAGGTTTCGTACAAGTATAAAAATTATATGAAAAAAATGTTCCGTACCTCGCCGCCTCGGCAAAGCGAGTAGTTAGGCAAACATTGCTTCTTGCCCTCATTTGCTGATGTGTTTAATGTAGTGTTATTCCTTGGTTAAGGGATGAAAAGATAATGTGTAACGAAGGCATATAGAAAAACCGTATAAATGTCTAAATAATACAGAATAAAGATACATGCAGAAATGATAAAAAAAATATCACATATGATTATCCGATAACAATAATTATTCGGGGATATGGAGATATATAGTGTAAATGAAATAAAAGAAACAGATTGTCTGCTTAGAACCTAGTAGAGGATAGATGGGCATGCCTATTAGGGAGAAAAGACTGCAGCATTACTGATCAGTTGGCCTCGTTTGGGTCATTACAATGCCTTCAGGCCCTTATAGATGGTCAATGTCTCGTACAATGATAACAGCGCCTACGGGCCCTTATAGATGGTCATTGTCTCGTACAATGATAACAGATCCTTCAGGCCCTTATAGATGGTCATTGTCTCGTACAATGATAACATCACCTTAGGTCCTTATAGTTCATTGTCTCGTACAATGATTATAGCACCTTCGGGTCCTTATAGTTCTCGTATCCACTTCTAAGGTATTTGTAGGCATGAAACATAAGATAAATGACAAGAATATGCAAATGACATGACATGATATGAGAAGCATAGCATTGCTATGTGATGATACGTATACTAGTGATAAGTACAAGAAGCAAAAATGTAAATGAAAGATGATATGGAATGAAACATGATAAGATGAATAAGTATGATATATGTAGAAGCATATCTATAAATGATATGTTCAAAACATGAATAAGCATGTGTATATGTAAATGAATGTTAAAGTTATATGCAGTTGTCTAAAGTGTGATGACCCTTATTAGAGGTCGTCCACATGTATTATTTCCTCACTAAGCTATAAGCTTAGCACGGGTGTTTCATTCGTGTAGGTACAGGAGAAGCAGGAACTAGAAGTCCGGACAATCCACATCAGCAACCAAGGCCAACACACTACTAGGTGCCCACTGAAGACCTTTTGGTCTATTTTTGTATATGTTTTGCTTTGTAAGCAATGTAAAATTTTGTATATGTTGAACACTCCCATTTATGGAGTTTTGAATATATTTTGTAATGCGCTGGTACATAATATATTTCAAGTTAAATGTTTAACAGTACATGAATGAACAAGTTAATGGTATGGTAAAAAGTAAAAGATAGTTACAAGTTAAGTGTATCAGAGCACCCCGTGTTGGGGCGTCACAAGTTAGATGGTAATAGAGGCATGATAAGTTAGTGGTATCAGAGTAGCTTGTGTTGGGGGCGTCACAAGTTAGATGGTAATAGAGGCGTGATAATTGTGGAGAGAGCTAACCAACTATCCAAACTACTGAGATTAAGAGCACTTCTCACGGAATCACCACATCAAATTTGAGCCAAAACGAACAAGATTTGGTCTTCCATCTTCTTGAAAAAGTGTTTCAAAACCATAACCCCAATTCTTTCTCTCTCTAAACCCTTCTCCCCCCATTTCTTCTTATTTCAAAATTGCAGCCCTGGAATCGTAAGCAACCCTAACTTCTTTTTTTTTTCATAAGATATGAGCTTTGCCCATTAGGTCTAAGCCCACATGGGGAAGACCCAACAAATCTCCCCTTATGCCTCATGTCGTGGGCTCAACCAAGCCCGCTATCTACCTATAAGCTTCCAGTTTCTCCTTAGGCAAACACTTTGTCACCATGTCTGATCCTTTTTCACTGGTATGAATTTTTTCCATATACAATTGCTTTGACTCAAGTACATCATGAATGAATTAATATCTAACATCTATATGCTTTGATTTGGAATGGAATGTCGAATTCTTGGAGAGGTGGATGACACTATGACTATCAATGTAAACAACATACTTCTCTTATTGGAACCTTAACTCTTCTAAGAATTTTCTCATCCATAAAGCTTCCTTACAACCCTAAGTAATAGCGATGTATCCACTTCATTGCTTTCTAATACTTCTTCTCAGGATTAGAAAGAAACCGGCTACCAACTCCAACTGCATGAGCGATGCCTGGCCTAGAACAGATGATAGCATACATCAAACTTCCAACAACAAATGCATAAACAACTTTTCCAATCTCTTTTGTTTCATTCTCACTTATATAGGACGTTACTTAGAGCTAAGCTTGAAGTGGCCTGCAAGTGGAGAATAATCTGCCTTAGCCTTGCTCATGTTGAATCTTTCAAGAACCTTCTCATTGTAGCTTTCTTGAGATAACTAAAGCTTCATATTCTTCCTATCACGAGCGATCTTCATAATCGGTATCTATTTCACCGATCCCAAGTCTTTCATGGAAAAAGACCTTACTAAGCTCTCTCTTTAACCTATCAATCGTGCTAGAATCATGACCAATTATCAACATGTCGTCAACATACCAAAGGAGGATAATAAAATCATCATCATAGAACTTTCTAGTGAACACATAATGATCATATGTGGTTCTATTGTAACCATGACTTATCATGAAAGAGTTAAACTTCCTGTACCACTGTCTTGGTGCTCGCTTGAGCCCATACAAGCTCTTCTTTAACTTGCACACAAGGATTTCTTTTCCCTTTACTTCAAACCCTTCAAGTTGCTGCATGTAGATTTTTTCTTCCAAATTGCCATGAAGAAATGTTGTTTTCACATCAAGTTGCTCAACTTCTAAATTCAAGCAAGCTGTAAGACCAAGAGCAACACGAATAGAGAACATCTTTACCACTAGAGAGAAGATTTCTTCAAATTCAATACCTTACTTCTGATTGAACCCCTTCATGACCAATCGTGCCTTGTACCTGATTTATGAGCCATTCTTTTCGGTTTTCAATATGTACACTCATTTGTTTATGAGGCCTTTCTTTCTTTGTGGTAACTTCACCAAGTCATAGGTGTGGTTCTCAAGCAATGATCTCACTTCTTATTGCATGGTTTTAACTCACTCTTTCTTATTCTCATGTAAAATGGCTTCTTGGTAAGTTTTTGTAAAAACTTGGGTAAATTTGAATTTTTTTTTATGGCTAAATGGTAAAATGTCATTACAGGTACAGGTTGCAAACCTAAGATTTTTCTAAATATCAGATGAAAAAACGGACCTCACTGTTGGATTTGCCTCGCAAAATCTAGTTACTCAGACGAATTTCGTCAGATTCCGAGATAGTCGGATTTTTCACGTTTTCGGGGAGACAAGTGTCCGGTGACCCCCAAAAACGAGATTTTTAATAAAATTGTGAAAGTTGGAGAATAATTTAAATAAATTTCATATAAAATAAATTGAACTTAAAATGAGATGAAATTAATCGTTTCGAGGCAAAAAGGGACCCGGACAAGGCGTGGACACATGGCGTGACGTGGGCCAAGTCTTTAAGATTGAAGATAAGGTTAAAAAAGATCAGTTTTTAGGACAAAAGGATCTCATTTTTTTTGGTTTTTACTTAAGAGAGGGAGAGGGAGAGAAAGAGAGCATCCAAGCCTTCTTTCGGCGATCCTTAGAGTTCCGTCGATCGGAATTCATCGAACCAAGAATTGAAGTTCATCACCTCTATGAGGGCTACGCGCACGTACCAAAAATGAGGGATTTCACCAAAGATCCAAAGGAGGAGATTTGGGGAAATCAAAGGTTTGGGCTTAGGAGGTGTTCTTAAGGCCTCCTACCTTTCTACTACACTCCAAGAGGTAGGGTTATTCCTACTTTAGTTTATTTCTACCTTCAGATTATTTTAGGGGCTGTTTGGATTAAAAATATGGTTTAGGGGCTATTTGGATGAAAAATCTGGTTCATGTCATGTTTAAAGGATGTTTTAGGGTTTGTTTGGATTAGAAATCTAGTTTATGGTTGTTAAAAGGTTGTTTAGACTGTTTAAAAACGGTTTATGGCCCTTTTTTTAGCCTGTTTGTGGCCGATTTTGTGGGCTAAATTGTGAGTGTTTATGGCATGTCCAAAGAATTGTTTTAGGGGCTGTTTGGATTAAAAATCTGGACATTTAAGGGCCTGTTTAGGCCTTGTTATATGCCCTGTTTAAGGTCCAGTTTGGGGCCAGTTTTTATGGACTGTTATGGGGCTGTTTGGGGCCGGTTTTTATGACCATTTTGGGCTGTTTTGTGGGCATATTATATGTCATATTTGGCCTTGAGAATTAAGGGTATTATTACTTGATTTTGTAATAACATGCTTTGTTGCTGTTGTTAGATAAAATGTTGATATATGTGTATTAATATATTGATATTGGAATGAGTTTTTATTTGGAGATTATATGCATATGATATGATTGTCCATGATACATGATGAAATGTATGATTTAAATTGTCCATGTGGCATTCATTACATATGTGACATGATATTGACATGCAATGGTGCATTACATTGCACGCACAGGGACATCGCATTTCATGGGTGTGAGTGCATGGTTAAGATCAAACACCATAATTGGTGATTGATAAGTAGGCTCAGTACCGTTGGACGAAGTTTAATAGAGTTGCACGGTTGTGAGATGGAAAACTTATGTCGGGTAATAGCAAGAAGGGCTACACATTCCCTTGGATGAAAGACCGGGTCACTGGTTTATACACTCCGACGGTGAAAGTTCAAAAAGTGTAGCTAGGTATGCAGAACCTGTGGTGTGATTCCAAAAATCCGCTGCCCATAAAGACACATGGGTTTTGTTTATAGAGTGATTATTTGATGAAATTCACCAATGACGGATTTTATTACACATTGGCATTGCATTGTGTGATGAGAGTCGGTAAAGACTCGGGGTATGATGCTTGAGTGAGTCTCATCTCATTTTATAGCTTGACATTAGAATTTCAACCCAGAATTTGCATATTGTTACTTGGAATGTTGATGTGAATGTGAATTGTCAAGTGTGAACATTGCATATGCACTTACGTGGGGAGTAGCCTTCGTAGGAGTTACTCTACTGGGCATGGATCACTCTATATGGGCAAAACATTTTTGGTGCAGGATACACACCGGTGGACGACTCTCATCCTAGGCCATAAGGGTGAAGAAAGCCAACTTGTGGCTTTTATAATTCTTTTTGTAATATTTTTTTTTTGAGCAAACTAGTTTTTGCATGTAGTTTTATGTAAAGAGTTGTAATTGAACTCATATGGACTGTTTTTAATATAGTCTTGCATGTTTTTACATAAATGTAGATAAATGGACCCGGTGTGGTCAATTGTTACTCATAAATGGACCCGGTATGGTCATTGTGTTATATTGGGTCTCGGATGGGTCATGTTATTGTATATTGTATAGGTTGCGTTTTGGATAGAGCTCCCCGTACAAAGGAGACTCTGTCCAATTTTGTTAAATTTTGGATCTTGGTAAATGGGACACAATGGTTTGGCTTCAAGTTACATGATACCCGTAGGCATTCCGCAGGTTGATGGGTGATCAACGGACCCTCGGATTTTGGGGCGTCCTAGCTTGGTATCAAAGCTTAGGTATACAATTACCTAGGGCTTGGTGAGCATGGGTCTAGACCATTGCATTCATTGTGCATTTCATGTTTTATGCTCTAATATGCTACAGGATTGTGTGCTATGTGTTATGTGAATAGTATACATGGTAAAATGTGTATGGAAAAAGAGGAACACTAGGGTTAGAAAACATAACCTTGGGGGCTCGGAAAAAAAAATGAACGGGATGGTTTGAGATGTTGATGTTTATTAGTGGTTGGCACATGCGCTACTAGTTGGACAAGGAGAGAATTCTCAAATGAGAGATTCTGGTGCATCTTATTCTTTTATTACTGCATCATGTGTGGGATATTTAGGCTTAGAGGTTGAAAACTTGGAAGAGCCATTGCATGTGAGTACTCTCCTAGGAGATAGGGTGAACGTTGATAAGATATGTTGGGGTTGCAAGTTAGAGATCTCAGGGATTCTACTCACCGTTGACCTTAGGGTCATGGACATGTTGGAGTTTGATGTCATCCTTGGGATGGACTAGTTGATGACACACCAACTCGTCATTGATTGTGATAGTAAGAGGGTTACTACCTACACACCAGATGGTATTGTTTTATGTTTCAAGGGGATAAGCATGATGCTTTACCCCAAGCTGTGTATGACTCTAGATGGCACAGGCAGTTGATAGGTTGGCTAGCAAGCCTTACCCTGGAGGACGAGGCGAGACAAGAGTTGGGTCTACCTTGGACGATTTGTGAGTATGAAGACGTTTTTCCGGATGAACTACCGAGATTACCTCTACAGAGGTATGTAGACTTCTCTATTGAGTTACACCCTAGTATATCTCCTATTTCTATGACTCCACATAGAATGACGCCTGCTAAGTTGCAAGAACTCAAGGTCCAATTACAATAATTGTTGAACAAGGGTTTTATTAGACCGAGCAATTCACCTTGGGGCGCTCCGTGCTGTTTCCAAGAAGAAGGACAAAGACCCTTCGGCTAGGCCTAGACTACAGCAGTTGAATAGGGTTTCCTATCAAGAATAGGTACCCTTTGCTAGGATTGATGATTATTTGATTAGCTGAGAGGGGGTGGGTTTATTCTAAGATAGATCTCTACACACTGTTACCATCAGTTGAGGGTAGGGAGGTAGATATCCCTAAGACGGCTGTTTAGGACGCAGATATGGGCATTTTGAGTTCACAGTGATGGCATTCGGATTGACGAATGCTCCAGCGACATTTAGTGGATCTCATGCATAGGTGTTCCAACCCTACCTAGATCAATTCGTTGTGGTCTTCGTTGATGACATCTTGATCTACTCAAGTCTAAGGAGGAGCATGAGGGTCCTTGAGGATTGTTCTCCAGGTCTTGAGAGGCCATCTAGTTGTATGCAAAATTCAGTAAGTGTGAATTTTGGCTTATTGAGGTGAATTCTTGGGGCATGTGGTTTCGGATTTGGGTGTATCCATGGACCTAGAGAAGGTTGAAGCGATTATGAGTTGGAAGAGACCGAAGTCAATCTTCGAGATACACAGTTTCTTAGGATTGACAGGGTATTACAGGAGGTTCATTGAGGGCTTCTCTCGATTAGCTGCACCTATGATGAGATTGACCCGAAAATAGGTCAAGTTTGAGTGGAATGACTCGTGTGAGAAGGCATTCCATGGATAAAGAGGAGGCTTACTTCAACTCCTATTTTGATAGTTCCAGAAAGGGGATAGAGATACACAATGTATTGTGATGCCTCTAAGAAAGGACTTGGATGTGTTTTGATGCGGTCCGAGAGGGTAGTGGATTATGGTTCTCTGTAGTTAAAGAACCACGAATAGAGTTACCTTACACATAACATAGAGCTGGCGGCCATTGTCTTTGCCTTGAAGGTTTAGCGCCACTATCTATACAGTGAATAATTAGAGGTGTTTTTGGATCACAAGAATCTGAAGTACATTTTTACACAACGGGGACCTCAACATGAGGCAATACATGTGGATGGAGTATTTGGAAGACTATGACTTCACTTTGCATTACCATCTTGGTAAGGCAAATGTGGTGGCTGATGCACCTAGCCGGAAGTCACGGGGAGTGTTAGGTAGTGTGGCCTCTTGGGAGTGGCAAATGCTTGAGACTGTGGGACAGTTTGGGCTACACTGTAAGGGTCAGGCTCAGGGTACTTAGTTATCATGCGAGCATACAAATGGCACCCTATGAGGTACTATATGGAAGGCCTTGTCGATCTCCAGTTTGTTGGACAGAGGTGGGAGAGAGACCCTCTACGAGTCTGGATTTGGTCAGGGACACCTTTGAGAAATTGAATTTGATACGGAAGTGTCTTCTCATGTCTCAAAGATGGTAGAAGAGCTACACCAACAGACTACAGCGACCTCTAAAGTTTAAGGTGGGTGATCATGTCTTCTTGAAGGTGATGCCAAAGATATTAGTGGTCAGGTTCGGCAAGCAAGGAAAGTTATCGTCGAGATTTATTGGGCCCTTCGAGGTACTCGAGATGGTAGGTACAGTTTCTTATCGGTTGGCGTTATCGTCAACTTATCGGGTCTTCATGCAGCGTTCCATGTCTCCATGCTCCGAAAATACACTCCAGATTCGACTCATATGGTGGATTAGGGCGAGCTTGTTGTTGATGCTGATGGAACCTTCAAGGAGGGACTGGTACCTATCATGGATAGCCGAGAACAGGGTTTGCAAGGCAAGATCGTGACGCTAGTAAAGGTATTGTGGTAGCACCGAGGAGTGGAGGAGGCAACATGGAATGCGAAGACACTATACGTACCAATTATCCTTTCTTATTTGAGGATGAAGGTTTTTTTTTTTTAGTCATTTGATATTAAATGATTGTTGCATATGCATGTGATTGTATGGTTTGTGTGTGTGAATTTCAAGGACGAAATTCTTTAAGGGGGAAGAATGTAAAAACCCGAGTAAATTTGAAATTTTTTATGGCTAAATGGTAAATTGCCACTACGATACTACAAACCTGAGATTTTTCTAAATCTCAGATGATAAAAATACCTCACCATTGGATTCGCCTCGCGAAATCTAGTTACTCGAACGAATTTCATCGGATTCCGAGATAGTAGGATTTTTCATGTTTTCGGGGCAACGGTGTCTAGTAACCCCCAAAAACGAGATTTTTAAGAAAATTGTGAAAGTTGGAGAATAATTTAAATAAAGTTCATATAAAATAAATTGAACTTAAACTAGGATGAAATTAATCGTTCCAGGGCAAAAACGGACCCAGACAAGGAATGGACACATGGTGCGACGTGGGCCAAGTCTTTAAGATTGAAGATAAGGTTAAAATTTTAGTTTTTGGGACAAAAGGATCTCATTTTTCTAGTTTTACCTGAGAGAAGAAAATGGAGTGAAAGAGAGCATCCAAGCCTTCTTTCGAAGACCCTCGGAGTTCCGTCAGTCGGAATTCGTCAAGCAAGAATTAAAGTTCATTGCCTCGACCAGGGATTTCACCGAAGATCTAAAGGAGGAGATTTGGGGAAATCGAAGGTTTTGGGCTTAGGAGGTATTCTTGAGACCTCCTACCTTTCTACTATACTCCAAGAGGTTGGGTTCTTCCTACTTTGGTTTATTTCTACCTTTGGATTATTTTAGGGGTTGTTTGGATTAAAAATCTCATTTAGGGTTTGTTTGGATTAAAAATCTAGTTCATCGCATATTCAAAGGATGTTTTAGGGGCTGTTTGGATTAAAAATTTGGTTTATGGCTGTTAAGGGGCTGTTTGGACTAATTAAAACGGTTTATGGCCGTTTTTATGGCCGATTTATGGCTGATTTTTTGGGCTGAATTATGAGTTTTTATGACATGTCTAAAGAATTGATTTAGGGGCTGTTTGGATTAAAAATCTGGACATTTAAGATCAAGTTTGGGGCTAGTTTGTATACCCTATTTAAGGGTCTGTTTAGGGCCAGATTTTATGGCCTGTTAAGGGGCTGTTTGGGGCTAGTTTTTATGGCCGTTTAAGGGGCCTTTCGGGGCTGTTTTGTGGGCATATTATATGTCACATTTGGACTTGAGAATTAAGGGTGTTATTACTTGATTTTGTAATAACATGCTTTGTTGTTGTTGTTAGATAAAATGTTGATATATGTGTATTTAATATATTGACAATGGAATGAGTGTTTATTAGGAGATTATATGCATATGATATGATTGTCCATGATACATGTGAAATGTATGATTTAAATTGTCCATGTGGCATTCATTACATATGTGACATGATATTGACATGCAATGGGGCATTACATTGCATACGCAAGGGGACATTACATTTCATGGGTGTGAGTGCATGGTTGTGATCAAACACCAAAATTGGTGATTGATAAGTGGGCTCAGTACCGGTGGACGAAGTTCAATAGAGTTGCACGGTTGCATGAGATGCAAAACTTGTGTCGGGTAATAGCAAGAAGGGCTAGACACTCCCTCGGGTGAAAGACCTAGTTATTGGTTCATACATTTCGACGATGAAAGTCCAAACAGTGTAGCTAGGCATGCGGAGCCTATGGTATTGATTCTAAAAATTCGCTGCCCACAAAGGCACATGGGTTTGTTTATAAAGTTTTAATTGGATGAAATTCACCAATGACGGATTTTATTACACATTGGCATTGCATTGTGTCATGAGAGTCGGTAAAGACTCGGGTATGGTGCATGAGTGAGTCTCATCTCATTTCATAGCATGACATGTAGAATTTCAACCTAGAATCTGCAGATTCTTACTTGGAATGTTGATGTGAATGTGAATTGTCAAGTGTGAACATTGCATGTTCACTTAAGTGGGGAGTAGCCTTCCTAGGAGTTACTCTACTAGGCGTGGCTCACCCTATATGGGAAAAACATTTCAAGTGCGGGATACACACCGGTGGACAACTCTCATCCGAGGGCAAGGGTGAAGAAAGCTGACTTCTGCTTTTATTAATTTTTTTTTTTAGCAAACTAGTTTTATCATGTATTTTTATGGAAAAGAGTTGTAACTGAACTCATATGGACTGTTTTAATATAGTCTTGCATGTTTTTACATGAATGTGGATAAATGGACCCGTTGTGGTCAAATTTTACTCATAAATGGACCTGGTGCGGTCATTGTGTTATATTGGGCCTCAGATGGGTCATGTTATTGTATATTGTACAGGTTGAGTTTTGGATAGAGCTCCTCGTATAAAGGAGACTCTACCTAATTTTGTCAAATGTTGGATCGAGGTAAATGGGGCACACCAGTGTACTCACAGGCATTCTACGGGTTGATGGGTGATCAACGGACCCTCGGATTTTAGGGCATCATGGTTTCTGGCTCTCCCTCGTCAGTAAGCATCACATATTCATTAGGAGGATATCTTGTAGAAGGGTGACATTCTCTGGTAGATCTTCTCAATGGTGGTTCATATGGTGGTAGTGGAAGTTCTAAATCAACTTGTTGAGTTGGGTCAACATCAT
>JAREIK010017945.1:0-25028 GCA_029783825.1 Sapria himalayana | reverse complement strand
TGAAAAATTTATATGTATTTATGCTTCACATATCATATTAATTAATGGCAATGCAGATGATACAATCAAGTAGTAAACGAAAAATATAATAAATTGAAGATGATCACATCTCAAATGATCAAAGTACTGGTAAATCCAATCATCATCCTTTCACGAACCCACCTATTGTTATGGCAGATTCTTCAATTCCAATTGTAAAAGAAAGTCAAGGCACATCTGAACCTCAAGCTCATAAAAAGTATAAGTATGCTGTTTGAAAAACTTATGAGATATTTGTTGATACAGATGAGAAATGAAACTGGTAGGGCAGCTTGTATATGTTCTAGGAAAGAATAATTGGCGAAAAGTGATCAAGGTACTTCGGGTTTATAAAAATACTTTAGAAAGACTTGTAGAAATCTCCGCACAAAAAAGAATTAATAGAAACTCACAAAGGTAAAGACAAGTCACAATCTTTGTTGAGTTTCACTAAAGGTACTAGTTCAGAGAATAACAAATTAACTTGTTGGCAATTTGATCAACAACTAGTTAGGGAGGCTTTGGTGAAAATGATCATAAAAGATGAATTGCCTTTTTGTTTTGTTAAGAGGGATGAGTTTAAAGAGTTTTGTGAAGTTAGTGTGCCTCAATTTTAAATTCCATCTAGGCACTCTGTGTTGAGGGATTGTTTTTCTTTTTTTGTGAAGGAAAAAAAGAAATTATTTGATAGCATATCATCTCATTATTGTAGAGTCTAATTGACTACCGAAACTTGTACTAGCATTCATAATTTTTCTTATATATGTTTGACTGTTCATTTCATTGATTCTCAATAAAATATGCATAAAAGGCTTTTGAACTTTTGTGTAATTAAAAGTCATTCTAGAGTTAATATTAGAAAATGCTATTGAGTTTTGCATGAATGAATGGGGGTTGAGAAAGTTGACGTTCATACTGTTGAAAATGCATCAAATAATGATTTTGCAGTTGAACAATTGAAAAAAAGGCTTGAGAAGAAAAGTGTTTTACCTTTGAGAGGTGAGCATTTTCATATGAGATGTTGTGCTCATATCCTTAACTTAATTGTCAGAGATAGCATTGTAGTAGTTGAGGGTGCTATTCAAAAAATTAGAGATGTGGTGAAAAATGAGAGGAGCAGTCCTAAAAGATTAGATATGTTTAAGTTATGTGTTGAAGAAGCAAACTCGACATATGTATCTTCATTGCAATTAGATTGTCCTACAAGATGGAATTCAATTTATTTGATGATACAAAATGATATAAAATATCAAAAAGAATTTGATAAGTTGGAGGACATAGACAAATGGTTTTTGAAGGAGTTTGGTTCAAACATTCCAACTGAGAGAGACTGAACAAACGCCAAAATTTTGGCTAGTTTCTTGAAAACATATTATGAGGTAACTTTTAAATTTTCTGGCTCATTATATTCTACCTCTAGTGTTTATTTTTCTGAGATTATTCGAATTTTGAAAAAAAAATTGAGCATTGTGAAAATAGTAGAGATACAATGGTGTATGAAATTGGTATGAAAATGAGGCATAAATTCAACAAAAATTGGGGTTCTCTTCGGTCAACAAATATTATGCTTTTTGTAGTAGTAGTGTTGGATCCTAGATATGAGCTCAAATATCTCAAGGTTAAGTACACTAAGCATTATGGTGAGGAATTGGCTAAAAATTTGGTGAAAAATGTTATAAATGCTTTAAATGAGATGATAGATGATTATAAAGATTTAAATGAAGATGAATCAAAAGAAGATGATTTCTCTTCTACTGTGTTGAAGAAAAATGATGATTTCTATGATAGTAGTGATACTTATGTTGATAATTTTTTTTATTGAATTGGAGAAAGAACAAGAAGTTGCAGCTTTGGAAGAGTTGGATAAGTACTTGGAGGACAAACTTGAAAAAAAAAATTGATTTTGATCTTATAAACTGGTGGAAGGTAATTGAGGTTAGGTATTCTTCTTTGGCAAATGTAGCAAGGAAAGTATTTGCTATCAATGCATCTACTATGGCCTACGAATCTACATTTAGCACTGGGGGGAAAACTTTAGATAAATTTAGGAGTTATTTAACACCTATTACAGCTGATGTTCTCATATGTCTACAAGATTGGTTGAGAAGCTCAAACAAACCTATTGAAATTGAAGAATTAGTTCAAGACCATGATGATAATGAATCAGGTTAGTATACAAATCTTGTAAATTTTAATTTAACTTTTACTTATTTTATTCATTCAATTTAATAAAAATATGGTTCAATTACAATTTTCAGAGGGGTCACAAGATCCATATATTCTTCCAACTATAGTTCGCCAACTAAATTTGGAATGGGTGTATTAAATTTTATAAGGTGATATTTTGTTTTTTTATTACTCTTTCATCTTAGAAATTTATGTCTACATGATTAACACGTTTTCATCTTTGGTTGTCCTTATATAGTGGAGAATAAAATTGAGGAATTGTAGAAAAGATAATTAATTTGGTTTGGATTTTCATTGCTGTTCCGGGACGAACCTTTGAAATGATTATTATCATGGTTGTTATTAGTTGTATTTTTTGTTATATTAAGCTGCCTAATTTTAGCAATTACTTAAGTAGTAATTTATGCTACCAATGTTTTTGGTCATCTTTAGTTCTTCCTTAATATTTTAATAATTGTTTAAAAAATGTAGTATTGCTATTATGGTTAACTTTCACTCGGTCGAACAAAGCCAGCTTGTGAAAAAACAAATAACCAAATTAAGCACACAACTCTGTCCCATTCTATTTAACATTTCTATCCTTTTTCTGTACATCAAAGCTTTTGACAAGGTAATTGAACTCGTTTGCGGTATTCAGCCTATTTGAGAAAACAAAATTGGCCCAATTTGAGTTTGAAAGATACATAACTAAGGAATGATAAATGGTATAACAAAAGGTCATACTTTATTGATAGATAAATGTGAATACAATATTTAGTTTTAATAATATTAATAATTATATATTATGTAAATTCAATATAAATAATTTTATTGATAGATAATTAATAATGATCAAAAATTAAATTAATAAACTATTAATAAAAAGATAGATATTAATTAAAAAATATTTACGAAACCCAAATTGATTCAAAATTAAAGTAAAATATATTACTGGATAATAATTTTTAATTTTTAAATTTCTACATCTTTTATAAGCATATTTTTTTTTATTAAAAATAAATAAATTAAATTATATTTGTCGCACTCATAATTTATTTTGTAATAAATATTTCTGTAAAAATAAACTAATAAATAATTAAAATGAATTTTAAAAATTATAATAAATAGAAATAAGAATTAGATTTATTAATTATTAAGTAGTATATAGCAGTTTAATGGTTTATGTATTTAGGCATTATGGGGTTTAGGAGTTTACTGATATAACAGTGTATGCATTTAGTGGTTTATAGGTATTTTTTAAAAATAAAATAAAATAAAATTTTTTTTTATTATTTTTTGATATTTTCAAAGGTTATAACCATTGAAAATATAATAATTTTTAATTTTTTTTCAAAAGCGAATTCAATATAAATTAATAATCAAAAAATAAATTCTATATAAACAATTTTTTTCATTATATTCATTAATAATTCAATATAAATTAAGAATTAGATTTATTAAATTTTTTTCATTATATTTATATATCATATAAATTCTATATAAACAATTTTAGTGATTAATATTCTAATAATGATCAAAAAATAAATTAATAATCGATTATTAATAAGATAGATATCAATTAAAATATAATTAAAAACATAAAATGATTCATAAGCAAACCAAAATATATTAGTATATAATAATTTTTTGTTTTGTAATTTTTTTTTTCTAAAAAATTTATCTATATCTTTCTGATTAAAAATAATTTACATAAATTATATTTGTCTAACTCATAATTTATTTTTTAATTAATATTTATATAAAAATAAACAAAAAATAATTAAAATGAATATTTAAAATTATATTGAAAAAAAATTAGATTTATTATTTATTTATTTATTTATTTTTAGGGTATAACGGTTAAATTTAAATTATATCTGTCTCACTAATAATTTATTTTGTACTTAATATTTCTATAAAAATAAACTGATAAATAAACAAAATAAAAGTTTAGAATTATAATCAATAAAAATTAAATTGAGATTTATGATTTATTATTAATGTATACCAATTTAATAGTTTAAGTATTTAGTGGTTTTGTCATATAAGTGTTTAGCGATTCATGTTCTTAGGCATTTAGTGGTTTATAAGTTTTATTTAAACAATAAAATAACAAAAAAAAATTTGTAATTTTTTCTCATTTTCATAAGTTATAACATTTGAAAATATAATAATATTTAAACTTTTTTGAAATGTGAATACAATATTTAGTTATAATAATTTTAATAATTGTATATCATATAAATTCAAAATAAACAATTTTATTGATAGATATAATAATAATGATCAAAAATTAAATTAATAAACTATTAATAAAAGGATCGATATTAATTAAAAAATTTATTTACGAAACCCAATTGATTCAAAATTAAAGTAAAATATATTTTGGATAATAATTTTTTAATTTTTAAATTTCTACATTCTTTTATAAGCATATATTTTTTTTTATTAAAATAAATAAATTAAATTATATTTGTCGCACTCAGTAATCTTATTTTTGTAATAAATATTTCTGTTAAAAATAAACTTAATAAATAATTAAATGAATTTTAACAAAATTATAATAAAGTAGAAATAAGAATTTAGATTTATTAATTAATTAAGGAGTCTATTGAGCAGTTTAATGGTTTATTTATTTTGGCATTACAGGCTTTAGAAGTTTACTGATTTAACTATGTATGCATTAGTTGTTATAGGTTTTATTTAAAAATTAAAATAACAAAATATTTATTTTTATTATTTTTTTATATTCTCAAATGTTATAACCTTTGAGACTATAATAATTTTTAAATTTTTTTCAAATGTGAATTCAATATTTAGTTATAATAATCATTATATTTATATATCATATAAATTCAATATAAACTATTTTATTGATAAATATTCTAATAATGATCAAAAAATAAATTAATAATCTATTATTAATAAGATAGATATCAATTAAAATATAATTACAAAACCTAAAATGATTCAGAAGCTAAGCAAATATATTACTATATAATAATTTTTTGTTTTTATAATTTTTTTTCTTTTAAAAAGATTATCTATAATTTTTTGATGAAACGTAATATATAAATTATTTTTGTCAAGCTCAATTTATTTTGTAATTAATATTTATATATAAATAAACAAATAAATAATTAAAATGACTATTTAAAATTATAATGAAAAAAAATGAGATTTATTATTTATTCTTTAGGAATACTATTTTAATTTAAATTAGATCTGTCTCACTAATAATTATTTTGTAATTAATATTTCTATAAAAATAAACTGATAAATAATTAAAATAAAAAATTTTAAATTTATACTGAATAAAAATTAAAATGAGATTTATGATTTATTATTAATCTATACCAGTTTAATGGAATAAGTATTTAGTGGTTTTGTTATTTAGGAGTTTAGCAATTTATGTTTTTAGGATTTTAGTGGTTTATAGGTTTTATTTAAAAAATAAAATAAAAATAAATATATTTTTATTATTTTTGATTTTTTCAAATGTTATAACCTTTCAAATATAATAAATTTAAAATTTTTTAAAAACGTGAATACAATCTTTAGTTCTAATAATCATTATATTTATATATAATATAAAATCAATATCAACAATTTTATTGATAAATATTCTAATAATGATGAAAAAATAAATTAATAATCTATTATTAATAAGATAGATTTTAATTAAAAAAAAGATAGATATCAAATAATATATAATTATAAAACATAAAATGATTCAGAAGCAAAGCAAAATATATTACTCTATAATAATATTTTGTTTAGAATTTGTTTTTTCTTTTAAAAAGTTTATCTATAATTTTTTGATGAAAAATAATATATATAAATTATATTTCTCAAACTCAATATATTTTGTAATTAATATTTATATATAAATAAACAAATAAATATTTAAAATGAATATTTAAAATTATAATGATAAAAAATATGATTTATTATTAATTATTTAGGGATACCTGTATAATTTAAAATAGATCTTTCACTAATAATTTATTTTGTAATTAATATTTCTATAAAAATAAACTGATAAATATTTAAAATGAATATTTAAAATTATAATGAATACTAATAAAACTGAGATTTAGGATTTATTATTTATACTATACTAATTTAATGTTTTAAGTATTTATGGGCTTCGGGGTTTAGGAGTTAAGTCATTTTAGTATTTCGTCTTTAGTGGGTTATAGGTATTATATAAAAAATAAAATAACAAAAAATTTATTTTTGTTGTTTTTTCTCATTTTTGAAGGTTATAACCTTTGAAAATATAATAATTTTTAAATTTTTTTTGAAAAGTGAATACAATATGAAGTTATAATAATCATAATAATTATATATCATATAAATTCAATATAAACTATTTTATTTATATTTATTATAATAATGATCATAAAAGAGTAATACCAATTATTAATAAGATAAATATTGTTTAAAATATATTTGCAAAACCTAAAATGACTCAAAATCAAAGTGAAATATTTTACTAAATATTAATTTTAAATTTTAACATTTTTGTATCCATTTATAAGCCTATATATATTTTGATGAAAAATAAATTATTTAAATTATATTTGTCTCACTATTAATTTATTTTTTAAATTATATTTTTATAAAATTAAACTAATAAATAATTAAAATGTATATTTAAAATTATAATGAATACTAATAAAAATGAGATTTATGATATATTATTTAGGGTATAACTATTTAATTGTTTATGTTTTTTGTGGTGTTGGGGTTAAAAGTTTATTGATTTATATGTTTACACATTTTCGTGTTTATAGGTTTTATTTAATCAATGAAATAACAAAAAATTTATTTTTTTAAATTTTTATTATTTTCAAAGTTTATGTCCTTGAAAAATATAATAATTTTTTAATAGTTCTGAAATATGAATACAATACATAGTTATAATAATCTAAATAATTATATTTGTTGTAGATTCAATATAAAAAAATGTATTAATATATAATATAAAATGATCAAAAATAAATTAATAAACTATTATTAATAAGATATATATTAATTAAAATATATTTGCAGAACCCAAATTAATTTAAAATCAAAGTAAATTATATTACTAAATAAAATTTTAAATTTTTGAAATTTTGTTTATTTTTATAAGCTTATTTTTTTCATAAAAAATAATTTATTTAAATTATGTCTCTCTCACTCATTATTTATTTTGTAATTAATATTTCTATAAAAATAAACTAAACAATAATTAAAATGAATATTTAAAATTATAATGAATACAAATATAAATAAGATTTATTATTTAATATTTAGGTTATATTGGGTTAATGGTTTAAGTACCTAGGGGGTTTTGGGATTTAGGAGTCTAGTGATTTAAATGTTAAGGCATTTAGTGGTTTATAAGTTTTATTTAAATAATAAAATAATAAAAAATTATTTTTGTGATTTTTATCATTTTTGAAGGTTATAACCTTTGAAAATATAATAATTTTTAAATTTTTTTCAAATGTAAATATAATATTTAGTTATAAAAACTTAATAATTATAAGACATTTTAATTGAATATAAGTTTATTGTTCGATATTATAAAAATGATCAAATAATAAATTAATAAACTATTATTAATAAGATTGATCGCAATTAAAATATAATTGCAAAACCTATATATAATGATTCAAAATCAAAGTAAAATATATTACTAAATAATACTTTTTTGTTTTTAAATTTTTATTTCTTGAAATAAGCTTATTTTTTTGATTAAAAATAAATTATTAAAATTATATTTATCTAACTCATTATTTATTTTGTGATTGATATTTCTATAAAAAATAAACTAATAAATAATTAAAATGAATATTTAAAATTATAATGAATACAAATTAAAATGAGATTTATGATTTAATATATATGGTATACCGGTTTAATGGTAAGATTATTTAGGAGTTTTCTCGTTTAGGAGTTTAGTAATTTATGTTATTAGGCATTTAGTGGTTTATAGGTTTTATTTATATAATAAAAATTTAAAATTCTTTTTTTGATTTTTTCTGATTTTCAAAGGTTATAATCTTTAAAAATAAAAAAATTTTTAAAATTTTTTGAAATGCGAATACAATGTATAATTATATTAATCTTACTAATTATATATCATATAAATTCAATATAAATAAATTTAATGATAGATATTATAATAATTATCAAAAATTAAATTAATAAACTATTATTAATAATATAAATATTAATTTAAATATATTTTATAACACAAAATTATTCAAAATGAAATCAAAATATATTACTAAATAATAATATTTAATTTTTAAAATTTTCCGTTTTATTATTAGCTTATATTTTTTTTATTAAAATAAATTATTTATATAATATTTGTCTCACTCGAAAGTTATTTTGTGATTAATTTTTCTAAAAAATTAAACTATAAATAATTAAATGAATATTTATAATTATAATAAATAGCAATAAAAATGAGATTTATTATTTATTAAGTAAAAATATAGTTGTTAAAAGGTTTATGTATTTAGGGGTTTTGGGATTTATAAGCTTACTGATTTAAGTAAGTAAGCATTTAATGATCTATAGGTTTTATTTAAAAAATGAAATAACAAAAAAATTTAGTTTTTTTTATATTTTCTCATTTTTTAAGGTTATAACCTTTGAAAATATAATAATTTTTAACTTTTTTTCAAAAATGAATACAATATTTAGTGATAATAATCATTATATTTATATATCATATAAATTCAATATTACCAATTTTATTTATAAATAATCTAATAATGATTAAAAAATAAATAAATAAAAATATTATTAATAAGATAGATATCAATTAAAATATAATTACAAAACCTAAAATAATTCAAAAGCAAAGCAAAATATATTACAATATAATAAGTTTTTGTTTTGAATTTTTTTTATTTTAAAATGTTTATCTATAATTTTTGATTAAAAATAATTTATATAAATTATATTTGTCTAAATCATAATTTATTTTGTAATTAATATTTATATAAAAATAAACAAATAAATAAGTAAAATACATAGTTAAAATTATAAAAAAAAAAATTAGATTTATTAATTATTATTTTGGGTATACAAGTTTAATTTTAATTATATCTATCTCACTAATAATTTATTTTGTAATTAATATTTCTATAAAAATAAACTGATAAATAATTAAAATAAAAATTTTAAATTATACTAAATAAAAATTAAAATGAGATTTATGATTTATTATTAATGTATACCAGTTTATTGGTTTAAGTATTTACATGTTTTGTCATTTGATAATTTAGCGATTTATGTTTTTAGGCATTTAGTGGTTTATAGGTTTTATTTAAATAATAAAATAATAAAAAAAATTTTATAATGTTTTCTCATTTTCATAGGTTATAACCTTTGAAAATATAATAATATTTAATATTTTTTTAAATGTAAATATAATATTTTATTTATAATAATATTAATAATTATATATCATATAAATTCAATATAAAAAATTTTATTGATAGATATTATAATAATGATCAAAAATTAAATTAATAAACTATTAATAAAAATATAGAAATTAATTAATAAATATTCACAAAACCCAATTAGATTCAAAATTAAAGTAAAATATATTACTGGATAATAATTTTAAATTTTTAAATTCTTACTTATTTTATATGCGTATATATATTATTTCATTAAAAATAAATTATTTAAATTATATTCTCGCACTCAAAATTTATTTTGTAATAAATATTTCTATAAAAATAAATTAATAAATAATTAAAATGAATATTTAAAATTATAATAAATAGAAATAAAAATTAAATTTATTATTTATTATGTATTATATATCGGTTTAATGGTTACTGTATTTAGGCATTATGTGGTCTAGGAGTTTACTTATTTAAATGTGTATGCATTTAGTAGTTTATAGGTTTTATTTAAAAAATAAAAAAAAAATTATTTTTATTTTTTTTTTGATATTTTCAAAAGTTATAACCTTATAAAATATAATAATTTTTAAATTTTTTCAAAATTGAATTCAATATTTAGTTATAATAATCATTATATTTATATTTCATATAAATTCAATATAAACTATTTTATTGATAAATATTCTATTTATGATCAAAAAATAAATTAATAATCTATTATTAATAGGACAAATATCAATTATAATATAATTACAAAACCTAAAATGATTCAGAAGCAAAGCAAAATATATTAATATATTATAATTTTTTGTTTTGAATTTTTTTTTTCTTTTAAAAAGTTTATCTATATTATTTTGATGAAAAATAATTTATATAAATTATATTTGTGTAACTCATAATTTATTTTGTAATTAATATTTATATAAAAATAAACAAATAAATAATTAAATTTGAATATTTAAAATTAAAATGAAAAAAAAATGAGATTTATTCTTTATTATTTAGGATATACCGGTTTAATTTAAATTAGATCCGTCTCACTAATAATTTATTTTATAATAAATATTTCTATAAAAATAAACTGATAAATAATTAAAATAAAAATTAAAATTATCCTGAATAATTAAAATAATTTATTTTTTTCCTCTCTCAACTCTAGAATGATTGCAAAAGATTTAACCAAAATAATATGAGCTTTTACTTTATCTCTATTATGTTTCATCTTATTTGATGTTGAATCACTGGGCTATCAATGGTAATTTGACTCATGTATCCTAACACACTAAACCAAAGTTGTACCCCTATGTATTGAAATAGCTAGTTGTTGAGGATGCTATTTATATTGATTATTGTTATTTCTTCTAAAATATCTCTCATGCACACACTCAAAGCTATTTTTTTAAAAACATAGTTCACCTCTAAAAAAGAACCACCTTGTAGCCTATTTTTTCAAACTAGCCCCAGGGCAGTTTGAGCAGGGCAAGAAGTATGGGCTCTCTTTCAATCAAGAATCAAAAAATTTATTTTATTGGCATGTCTAAGTCTTTTTTTTTTATCCTCATGGATATGAAACGTATCATTTCTTTCTTTTTATATTAAATGAGTTATGTATACAAGCTCACAATACCCAAAAAGGTGTAAATTAATAAAATTCAAATGTATAAAATGTTTTAATCATTCCTCAAAATATTAGTCTCGCATATTGACACTTGAGGTCACAAATCAAAGGAAAAAGTCATAGTGATATTTCCAATCCCAAGAATTTTAGCTATAGAATGTTATAAAGAGTAATACTCGAGCTTTAACTGTTTCTAGGGTCATGACTTTTGCTCTCGTGGAATGTCCAATGTTCCAATCATTCCTAGTGCAATGGCTTTGCAATATAAAGATAAAATGCACAAGCTATGGTCATATCCAATACTGTGACCCAGTATTATAGTGATTAAATATGTATTCACGATCATTCTTAGTGCCATAACAATATGTTCGACAGAGAGACACAAGTTATGGCATATTCGAATCGATATGATTCTGTGTTCTAGGACAAAATATACAATCATGACCATTGCTAATGCTACAATAATCTAAAGCAAGAAAGAGACTGAAACCATAACTCACCCCTTGAGTCATGAATTTGTGTCACATATACAAAAAAATAAAACTGTGACATTTTTAAAAGTTATGAATTTCAATTTAAATTTAACACTTAGTCATTTGATTATAAAAGTGCAAAACATCAGATTTAGGATTTAGGGTTTATGGGTCATGGTTATAGTTTATTGTTTAAGGTTTAGGATTTAAAGTTTAGGCTTTTTGATTTTTTTTTTGTTTTTTTTTTTTTTTTTTTTGGAAAATACACACTTTATTTATCATTTATACTAAAAAGCTGACTAATTTAGGCCAGCCCACCAAATCCTATGCACCTTGATGATTCTATGCATAAAATATATAAAAAAACAAAATGCCTAATAATTCCAAGCATACGAATACAACTAAAATCACCTAGCATTCCCGGACTTCAGAGTTGGCATTGAGTCATTATGCGTAGTGCGTCCTTTCGATTCGGATTTGTCCAAGCCTTTTGGACGAACCTGAATGATGAACCATATTAAAACTATGCAAATATAAGATTGTGCATGTGTGTGACATGCAGCATCAAGCATTTGCCTATGTCATTGCTATGCAATGGAATACATGTAAAACTGTATACCCATAAATCCACAAGTCCATATCTACGGCACTTTTTCAATTCATTCTCACCTCTGAATTCCACATTATTTTGCTCCAATGATCCTCAAAATAGTATCTCTTGGGTAAGAATGCTTCCTCGTCGAGCTCCAAGAAGTGGCTGTATGTTGCACCGACAAAATATCAAAAAATATGCATGCATCTGTGTGCATGTGTGATGAGGTTCATCTCATAGTCTAATTATCTACGCATACAACCAAGCTAGAATACAAGTAAAATTACAAAATGCTATAAAGATGGGTCTTCTGCTCCTGGTAGTGTAGCATCGCCTAATGTGTATTTACAAAATGCATTAGTGGGCACCACTTAGAGATACTAATAGGTCCACTTGCCCCCATTGTATGCTACATAGAGAACATACAAGATTGTGTGTGTGAGTATGTCATGATCCATCTCTACAAGTACATGGTGCATGCAAAGTCCAAAATACAGATAAGACTACAAACATAAACTACAAGTTCTAATCTTTCGCTCCCGTGTGACTGGTCTAGACTCCATTGCTTACTAGTCCTGCTTGGTGATGCTTCGGATTTTGTCGGCTCTCCAATTAATCATGAATTACCTGCTATTAATATTGGGCGATGGTTTGGTGGCCCTTTATGCTCCCTGAAATGGCTAGTGGGACCCACTCCTAGATACTCCTGGGTTTACTCCCGACCACTTTGCTCGATCTCGTCAGTTGTCTGAATGTTATCAACCAGGCTTGCTAGTTGGGCCCCCTACATGCTGGTGGGCCATACATCTAGCTGCTTCCTGGATTTGCTTGCCCCTCTAAATGCTACACGAAAATGGACAAGAATATGTGCACGTGTGTACTGTGGTCCGTCGCTATGTGTGTGTGGTGCAGCAATATCAAGGCTTAGGAGTTTAGTACTTTAAGTATTTAGGTATTTTGTGGTTTATAGGTTTTATTTAAATAAGTAAATAACAAAAAAATTATTTTTATGATATTTTCTCATTTTCAAGGTTATAACCAATGAAAATATTATTATTTTTAATTTTTTTTCAAATGTTAATACAATATTTAATTATAATAATCATAAAAATTAAATATCATGTAAATTCAATATAAATAATTTTATTGATCGATATTATAATACTGATCATAAAATAGATTAATAAACTATTATTAATAAGATAGATATTAATTAAAATATATTTGCAAAATCTAAAATGATTCAAAATCAAAGTAAAATATATTACTAAATAATAATTGTTTATTTTAAAATTTTTGATTTTTTGTAAGCTTATAAATTTTTTTGATGAAGATAAATTTTTTAAATTATATTTGTCGCATTCATAATTTTATTTTGCAATTAATATTTCTATAAAAATAAACTAATAAAGAATTAAAATGAATATTGAAATTATAATGAATACAAATAAAAATGAGATTTATGATTAATTATTTAGGGTATACCGGTTTAATGGTTTTAGTATTTAGGAGTTTAGGAGTTTAGTGATTTAAGTGTTTAGGTATTTAGTAGTTTATATGTTTTTTTTAAATAATGAAATAACAACAAAATTATTTTTTAAATTTTTTATCAATTTGAAGGCTATAACCTTTATAGATATAATAATTTTTAAATTTTTTTCAAATGTGAATACAATATTTAGTTATAATAAACTTAATAATTATATATCATGTAAATTAAAAATAAAGAATTTTATTGGTAGATTTTAATAAAGTAAATATAAATATAATAATGATCAAAAAATAAATTAATAAACTATTATTTATTGATGGATATTTATAAATTATTTATAAATACTTAAACCTTTAAAGATGGTTTAAATGTTTAATTATTTAAGGGTTTTTGGGTTTTGGGGTTTAGTAGTTTAATGATTTAAGCATTTAGGTATTTAGTAGTTTATAGGTTTTATATAAACAATAAAATAACAAAAAATTTATTTTTGTGATTTTATCTCATTTCAAAGATGATAACCTTTAAAAAATATAATAATTTTTAAATTATTTACAAATGTAAATATAATATCTAGTTATAATAATCATGATAATTATATAGCATGTAAATTCAATATAAATAATTTTATTGATAAATATTCTAATAATGATCAAAAAATAAATTAATAATCTATTATTAATAAGATATATTTCAGTTAAAATATAATTACAAAACCTAAAATGATTCAGAAGCAAAGCAAAATATATTACTATATAATAATTTTTTATTTTGAAAATTTTTTTTCTTTTAAAAAATTTATCTATAATTTTTTGATGAAAAATAATTTATATAAATTATTTTTGTCTAGCTTAATTTATTTTGTAATTAATATTCATATATAAATAAACAAATAAACTATTAAAATGAATATTTAAAATTATAATGAAAAAAATGAGATTCATAATTTATTATTTTGGGATATTGTTTTAATTTAAATTAGGTCTGTCTCACTAATAATTTATTTTTATAATTAGTATTTATATAAAAATAAACTGATAAATAATTAAAATAAAAATTTAAAATTATACTGAATAAAAATTAAAATGAGATTTATGATTTATTATTAATCTATACTAGTTTAATGGAATAAGTATTTAGAAGTTTTGTTGGTTAGAAGTTTAGTAATTTATGTTTTTAGGCTTTTAGTGGTTTATAGGTTTTATTTAAAAAATAAAATAACAAAAAATATATTTTTATTATTTTTTGATATTTTCAAATGTTAAAACCTTTCAAAATATAATAATTTTAAATTTTTTTTCAAAAGTGAATACAATCTTTAGTTATAATAATCATTATATTTATATATCATATAAATTTAATATAAACAATTTTATTGATAAATATTCTAATAATGATCAAAAAATAAATTAATAATCTATTATTAATAAGATAGATTTCAATTAAAAAAAATATAAATATAAATTAAAATATAATTATAAAACCTAAAATGATTCAGAAGCAAAGCAAAATATATTATTATATAATAATTTTTTTTTAGAATTTTTTTTTGTTTTAAAAAGTTTATCTATAAATTTTTGATAAAAAATAATATATATAAATTATATTTATCTAACTCAATTTATTTTATAATTAATATTTATATATAAATAAACAAATAAATATTTAAAATGAATATTTAAAATTATAATGAAAAAAACTAAGATTTATTATTTATTATTTTGTGATACCTATTTAATTTAAAATAGATCTATCTCACTAATAATTTATTTTGTAATTAATATTTCTATAAAAATAAACTGATAAATAATTAAAATAAAAATTTAAAATTATACTGAATAAAAATTAAAATGAGATTTAAGATTTATTATTAATGTATACCAGTTTAATGGGTTAACTATATAGATGTTTTGTCTTTAGGAGTTTAGCGATTTATGTTATTAGGCTTTTAGTTGTTTATAAGTTTTATATAAAAGAATAAAATAACCAAAAAAAATTTTATAATTTGTTATCATTTTCATAGGTTATAACCTTTGAAAATAAAATAATATATACAATTTTTGAAAAGTGAATTTAATATTTAGTTATAATAATATTAATAATTATATATCATATAAATTCAATATAAACAATTTTATTGATAGATAATATAAAATGATCAAAATAAATTAATTAAATTAATTAAATTTTAGGTTATAACCTTTTATAAGCGTATATTTTATTTATTAAAAATAAATTAATTAAATTATATTTGACGCACAAATACTTTATTTTGTAATAAATATTTCTATAAAAATTAACTAATAAATAATTAAAATGAATATTTAAAATTATAATAAATAGAAATAAAAATTAGATTTATTAATTATTAAGTAGTATATATCAATTTAATGGTTTAAGTATTTAGGCATTATGGGGTTTAGGAGTTTACTAATTAACTAATGTATGCATTTAGTGGTTTATAGTTTATATTTAAGAAAAAAAATAAAAAAAATTTATTTTTATTATTTTTTGATATTTTCAAATGTTATAACCTTTGAAAATATAATAATTTTTAATTTTTTTTTGAAAGTGAATAAAAATTAATTTATAATAATAATAATGATTATATATCATATAAATTCAATATAAACAATTCTATTGATAGATATTCTAATAATTATTAAAAAATAAATTAGACATCTATTATGAATAAGATTGATATTACTTATAATATAATATCAAAACCTATAATGATTCAAAAGCAAAGCAAAATATGTTACTTAATAATAATTATTTATTTTTAAATTTTTATTCTTTTTATAAGCTTATCTATTTTTTGATGAAAAATAATTTTTATAAATTATATTCTAACTCATAATATATTTTATAAGTAATATATATATATATATATATATATATAACTAAACAATCACAATGAATTTTTTTAAATTATAATGAAAAAAATAAAAATCAGATTTTTTAATTATTATTTAAGGTATACCCGTTTAAACGATTATATATATAGGGGTATAGGGATTTTGTAGTTTAGTGATTTAAGTGTTTAGGCATTTAGAGATTTATAGGTTTAATTTAAACTATGAAATAATAAAAAAATATATATTTTTTTATTATTTCTCATGTTCAAAGGTTATAATCTTTGAAAATATAATAATTTTAAAATTTTTTTCAAAAGTGAATACAATATCTAGTTATATAATTATTAAATTTATATATCATATAAATTAAATATAAATATTTTTATTGATAAATATTCTAATATTGATCAAAAAATAAATTAATAATCTATTATTAATAAGTTAGATATCAATTAAAATATAATTACAAAACCTAAAATGATTCATTAATAAAGTAAAATATATTACTATATAATAATTTTTTTTTTAATTTTTTTCTTCTTTTAATAAGTTTGTATATAATTTTTTGTTTAAAAATAAATTATATAAATTATATTTGTCTAACTTATAATTTATTTTGTCATTAATATTTATATAAAATGAATATATAAAATTATAATGAAAAAAATAAAAATGAGATTTATTATTTATTATTTAGGATATACTTTTTTTAAAAATGTATCTATTTAGGGTTTTTGAGATTTAGAAGTTATTGATTTAAGTATTTAGGAATTTAATGGTTTATAGCTTTTATTTAAACAATGAAATAACAAAAAATTTAATTTTTATATTTTTTCAAAATTTCAAATGTCATAACATTTGAAAATATAATAATTTTAAAATTTTTTAAAAATGTGAATACAATATTTAGTAATAATAAATATTATAACTATATATAATATAAACTATATATAAACAATTTTATTGATAATATTATATCAATTATCAAAAAATAAATTAATAAATTATTATTAATATGATAGATATAAATTAAAATATAATTAAAAAACCTAAAATGATTTAAAATCAAAGTAAAATTTATTTCTAAATAATAATTTTTTTTATTTTTTGCATCATTTTATAAGCATATATTTTTTTGTTGAAAATATATTATTTAAATTATATTTGTCACTCATAATTTATTTTGTAATTAAAATTTCTATAAATTATTTAAATTATATTTAAGGTTTACGAGCTTGAAGGTTTAGGTATTTAGGGGCTTCGGTGTTTAGGAGTTTAGAGATTTATGTATTTAGGCATTTAATGGTTTATAAGTTTTATTTAAACAATGATATAACAAAAAATTTATTTTTGTTATTTTTTCTAATTTTTGAAGGTTATAACCTTTCAAAAATATAACAATTTTTAAATTTTTTTTATAATTGAATACTATATTTAGTTATGATAATCTTAATAATTATATATCATATTAATTCAATATAAACAATTATATTCATAGATATTATATTAATGATCAAAAAATAAATTAATAAACTATTATTAATAAAATAAATATTTTTAAAAATATATATGCAAAATGTAAATTTATTCAAAATCAAAGTAAAATATAATACAAATAATAATTTTTTTGATGTTTTGCTTCTTTTTATAAGTTTATATTTTTTGCTTTTAAAAGTAAATTATTTAAATTATATTTTTCTTCCACATAATTTATTTTTAATTTATAATTCTATAAAAATAAATTAATAAATAATTAAAATGAATATTTAAAATTATAATGAATACAAATAAAATTGAGATTTATTATTTATTATTCAGGATATACTAGTTATTGGTTTAAGTATTTAGGTGTTTTGGGGTTTAGTGATTTAAGTGTTTAGGACTTTAGTGATTTATAATTTTTATTTAAGGAATAAAAAAATAAAAAAAAATTTTGATTTTTTAAATTTTTCAAGGTTATAACCTTTGAAAATATAATAATTTTTAATTTTTTTAAATGTTAATATAATATTTAGTTATAATATTCTTAATAATTATATATAATGTAAACTCAATATATATAATATTATTAATATATATTATAATAATGATCAATAAAAAATTAATAAACTATTATTAATAAGAATGATATAAATTAAAATATAATTGCAAAAACTAAAATGATTCAAAATAAAAATAAAATATATTACAAAATAATAATTTTTTTTTTTAAAAATTTCGCATCTTTTTATAAACACATATTTTTTTGATAAAAAATAAATTATTTAAAATAATTTGTCTCACTAATAATTTATTTTGTAATTAATATTTCTATAAAAATAAACCTATAAATAATTAAAATAAAAATTAAAATTACACACAATAAAAATTAAAATGAGAATTATGATTATTATTAATGTATACCAATTTAATAGTTTAAGTATTTAGAAGTTTTGGAGTTTAGGAGTTTAGCGATATATGTTTTTAGGCATTTAGTGGTTTATAGTTTATATTTAAACAATAAAATAACAAAAAAAAATTTTGTAATTTTTTGTCATTTTCATTGGTTATAACCTTTGAAAATATAATAATATTTAAAATTTTTTGAAATGTGAATATAATATTTAGTTATAATAATTTTAATAATTATATATCATATAAATTCAATATAAACAATTTTATTGATAGATATTATAATAATGATCAAAATTAAATTAATAACCTATTAATAATAAGATAGATTATTAAAAATTATTTACAAAACCCAAATTAATTCAAAATTAAAGTAAAATATATTACTGGATAATAATTTTCAAGTTATAAAATTTTACTTTTTTTATAAGCGTATATATTTTTTTGATTAAAAATAAATTATTTTAATTATATTTGTCGCATTCAAAATTTATTTTGTATTAAATATTTCTATAAAATAAACTTATAAATAATTAAAATGAATTTTTAAAATAATAATAAATTCAAATAATAATTAGATTTCTTAATTATTAAGTAGTATATAGTAGTTTAATGGTTTATGTATTTAGGTATTATTGGCCTTAGGAGTTTACTGATTTTACTGTGTATTCTTTTAGTGGTTTATAGGTTTTATTTAAAATTAAAATAACAAAATATTTATTTTTATTATTTTTTTATATTTTAAAAGGTTATAACATTTGAAAATATAATAATTTTAAAATTTTTTTCAAATGTGAATTCAATATTTAGTTATAATAACCATTATATTTATATATCATATAAATTCAATATAAACTATTTTATTGATAAATATTCTAATAAGGATCAAAAAATAAATTAATAATCTATTATTAATAAGATAGATATCAATTATAATAAAATAAAAAAACCTAAAATGATTCAGAAGAAATCAAAATATATTACTATATAATTATTTGTTGTTTTGAAATTTTTTTTTCTTTCTAAAAGTTTATCCAATTTTTTTGATGAAAATTAATTTATATAAATTATATTTGTCTGACTCATAATTTATTTTTTAATTAATATTTATATAAAAATAAACAATAAATAATTAAATGAATATTTAAAATTATAATAAAAAAATAATATTGAGATTTATTCATTATTATTTTGGGTATACCAGTCTAATTTAAATTAGATCTGTCTCACTAATAATTTATTTTGTAATTAATATTTATACAAAAAAAACTAATAAATAATTAAAACAAAAATTTAAAATTACACTGAATATAAATTAAAATGAGATTTATGAATTATTATTAAAGTATACCAGTTTAATATTTTAAGTATTTATAGGTTTTTTTGTTTATGACTTTAGCGATTTATGTTTTTAGGCATTTAGTGGTTTATAGGTTTTATTTAAACAATGAAATAACAAAAAAATTATTTTTGATATTTTTTAACATTTTCAAAGTATATAAACTTTAAAAATATAATAATATTAAAATTTTTTAAAAAAGTGAATACAATATTTAGTAATAATAATCATTATAATTATATTTAATATAAACTAAATATAAATAATTTTATTGATATATATGATATCAATTATCTAAAAATAAATTAATATGCTATTATTAATATAATTGATATAAATTAAAATATAATTGCAAAACCTAAAAATATTCAAAATCAACGCAAAATTTATTCCTAAATAATAATTTTTTTAGTTTTTTTTATAAGCTTATATTTTATTTTGATGAAAAATAAATTATTTAAATTAATTTGTTTCCCTAATAATTAATTTTGTAATTAATATTTTAATAAATTATTTAAATTATATTTAAGGTTTACGAGTTTAAAGGTTTAAGTATTTAGGGACTTTTTTGTTTAGGAGTTTAGAGGTTTAAGTGTTTAGGCATTTAGTGATTTATAAGTTTTATTTAAACAATGATATAACAAAAAATTTATTTTATTATTTTTATAATTTTTGAAGGTTATGACCTTTGAAAATATAATTATTTTTAAATTCTTCTCAAATGTAAATATAATATTTAGTTATAATAATCTTAATAATTATAAGTCATTTAAATTCAATATAAATAATTACAATGCTAAATATTATAATAATGATCGTAAAAAATTAATAAACTATTTTTAATAAGATATATATATTTAAAATATATTTGCAAAATTTAAATTTATTCAAAATCAAAGTAAAATATATTACTTAATTATAATTTTTTTAATGTTTGCTTTTTTTATAACTTTATATTTTTGTTTTTATAAATAAATTATTTAAATTAATTTGTCTTACTCATAATTTATTTTGTAATTTATAATTCTATAATAATAAACTAATAAATAATAAAATAATTATTTAAAATTATAATGAATACAAATAAATTGAGATTTATTATTTATTCTTCAGGATATACCGGTTTAATGGTTTAATTATTTAAGTGTTTTTGGGTTTAGGAGTTTAGTTATTTAAGTGTTTATACCTTTAGTGATTTATAATTATTATCTAAAGAATTAAAAAACAAAAAATTTAATTTTTTTATTTTTTTTTATTTTTGAAGGTTGTAACATTTGAAAGTATAATAATTTAAATTTTTTAAATGTTAATATAATATTTAGTTATAATAATCTTAATAATTATATATAATGTAAACTAAATATAAATATTTTTATTTATAGATATTATAATAATGATCAATAAAAAATTAATAAACTAGTATTAATAAGAATGGTATAAATTAAAATATAATTGTAGAATCTAAAATGATTTAAAATAAAAATAAGATATATTACTTAATAATAATTTCTTATTTTAAAAATTTTGTCTCATTTTATAAGCATAATTTTTTTTTGATGGAAAATAAATTATTTAAATTATATCTCTCTCACTAATAATTTATTTTGTAATTAATATTTATAAAAAAAATAAATTGATAAATAATTAAAATGAATATTTAAAATTATAATGAATACTAATATAAAAAGATTAATTATTTATTATTTAGGGTATACCTATTTAATTGTTTAAGTTTTTTGTGGTTTTGGGGTTAAAGAGTTTATTGATTTATATGTTTTCACATTTATGTGTTTATAGGTTTTATTTAATCAATGAAAATAACAAAAAATTTATTTCTATGAATTTTCGTGATTTTCAAAGGTTATAACCTTTGAAAATATAATTATTTTTTAATCTTTCTAAAATATGAATACAATACTTAGTTTTGATAATCTTAATAATTATATTTGATGTAAATTTAAATAAAAAATTTTATTAATATATATTATTAAAATGATCGAAAAATAAATTTATAAACTATTATTAATAAGATAGATATTAATTAAAATATATTTGCATAACCCAAAATAATTCAAATCAAAGTAAATTATATTACTAAATAAATTTTAAAATTTTGAATTTTAGTTTATTTTTATAAGCTTATTTTTTTTTCATAAAAAATAATTATATTAAATTATATCTCACTCTTTATTTATTTTGTAATGAATAGTTGTATAAAAATAACAAAAATAATTAAAATGAATATTTAAAAAATATAATGAATACAATAAAATAAAATTTATTATTTATTATTTAGGTTTATAGTTTAATGGTTTAAGATTTAGGAGTTTGGGGTTTAAGGAGTTCTAGATATTTAAATGATTAGCATTTAGTGTTTATAAGTTTTATTTAATAATAAAATATAAAAAAATATTTTGTGATTTTTTATCATTTTTGACTGTTATAACCTTTGAAAATATAATAATTTTTAAATTTTTTCAATAGTGAATTCAATATTTAGGTTATAATAATCATTTATAATAAATTTCATATAAATTCAATATAAATATTTTTATTGATAATATTCTAATATGATCAAAAATAATTTATAATCTTTATTAATAAGATTGATATCAATTAAAATATATTACAAATCCTACAAATGATTTACGAAGGAAATCAAATATATTACTATATAATAATATTTAGTTTTGAAATTAATTTCTTTTAAAAAGTTTATCTATAATTTTTGATGAAAATAATTTATATAAATTATATTTGTCTAATTCATTATTTATATTGTAATTAATATTTAATAACATAATACGAAATAAATAATTAAAATGAATATTTAAATTATAATGAAAAAATAATATGAGATTTATTATTTTTTATTTAGGGTATACCCGTTTAAAATGATTATCTATTTAGGGTTTTCTAGATTTCAGAGTTATTGACTTAAGTATTTAGGTATTTGGTAGTTTATAGGATTTATTAAAACAATGAAATAACAAAAAAATTATTTTTGATATTTTCTCACATTTTCAAAGGTTATAACCTTTGAAAATATAATAATTTTAAATTTTTTTAAACTATGAATAGAATATTTAGTAATAAGAATCATTATAATTATATATAATATAAATTAAATATAAACAATTTTATTGATAGATATGATATCAATTATCAAAAAATAAATTAATATGCTATTATTAATATGAAGAAATAAATTAAAATATAATTCCAAAACCTAAAATTATTCAAAATCAAAGTAAAATTTATTACCTATTAATAATTTTTGTTTTTTGGTTTTTGCTTCTTTTTATAAGCTTATACTTTTTTTTGATGAAAAATAAATTATTTAAATTATATTTAAGGTTTACGAGTTTAAGTATTTAGGGGCTTTTGTGTATAGAAGTTTATATTTAATTGTTTAGGCATTTAGTAGTCTAAAAGTTTTATTTAAACAATGATATAACGAAAAATTTATTTTTATTTTTTTTTTCTAATTTTTGAAGGTTATAACCTTTAAAATATAAAAATTTCTAAATTTTTTTCAAATGTAAATATAGTATTTAGTTATGATAATCTTAATAAATATAAGTCATTTAAATTCAGTTGAAATAATCACATTGCTAGATATTATAATAATGATCAATAAATAATTAATAAACTATTATTAATAAGATAGATATTATTTAAATATATTTGCAAAATCTAAATTATATTCAAAATCAAATTATATATTAATAAATAATAATTTTTTTTATTGTTTTGCTTTTTTATAAGTTTTTATTTTTGTTTATAAAATAAATTATTTAAATTATATTTGTCTTACTCATAGTTTATTTTGTAATTTATAATTCTATAATAATAAATAAGAAATAATTAAAATGAATATATAAAATTATAATGAATACAAATAAAATTGAGATTTATTATTTATTTTTAGGATATACAGGTTTAATGGTTTAAGTATTTAGGTATTTAGGGGTTTAGTCATTTATGTGTTTATGCCATAAGTGATTTATCTAATTTTTGAAGGTTTAAACCTTTGAAAATATAATAATTTTTAATTTTTTTTAAATTGTGAATATAATATTTAGTTATGATAATCTTGATAATTATATATAATTTAAAATCAATATAAATAATTTTTTTAATAGATATTATAATAATGATCAATAAATAAATTAATAAACTATTGTTAATTAGAATGATATAAATTAAAATATAATTGAAATTTAAAATTATTCAAAATTAAATTAAAATAAATTACTAAATAATAATATTTTGTTTTAAAATTTTTGCCTCTTTTTATGATCTTATATTTTTTTGATTAAAAATAAATTATTTATATTATATCGTCTCACTAATAATTTATTTGTATTTAATATTTCTATAAGAATAAACTGATAAATAATCAAAATGAATATTTAAATTTTAATGAATACTAATAAAAAGAGATTTATTATTTATTATTTATTATTTATTATTATTTATTATTTATTATTTATTATTTATTATTTATTATTTAGGATTTATAGTATGTAATTTAAAGGCTTATGTATTTATTGGGCTTCGGGTTTAGGAGTTTAGTCATTAAGAATTTAGGTATTTTGGGGTTTATAGATTTTATTTAAAAAATCTAATACAAAAAATTTATTTTTTTAATTTT
>JAREIK010017944.1:0-36952 GCA_029783825.1 Sapria himalayana | reverse complement strand
TATAATTTATTATTTAATTAATAAATTTTAAAATATTTTAATTAAAAAATAAACATAGATAAAATTACTACTAAAAAAAAGCTAAAATTAATAATTATTTAATTAAAAAATTTATAAAAATATATGAATTAATGAAAAAACAAGTAAATATTAATTTATTCTATAATCATAAAATTTTTATTATTATTGGAATCTTTTAAAAAAATAACTAAAAGATTTAAAAATTGTGAATTAAAAAAAATCAATTTTTTTTAAAATTTAAAAGATAATAAATAGATATTTAAAGATTAATACATAGAAGTTTTAATTACATCAAAAACTTTAATGATTTAAAAAATAAATATCTAAATGTGGTTATTAAATGAACACATCAAAGATTAAAATTATAATGACTAAAATATCAATTTATGCTTTTATAATTATTCATATTATATTAATAATAAATAAATTGAATTCTTAAATATATATACTAATAATATTATATATATAATACTTTATTATTATATAATATTTTTTATTTATTAGAAAAAAATATCATTTATGGTTAAATAAAAATATTTTTTTTATTTAAATTATTTATTTTTTATAATTTTAGTTTACTTTTATATTTTTGTCTCATTATTTTTTTATATTTGCATCCAAATTCTATATTTATGTTTCCGTGAAAAAAAAATGCTAAGGCATTAAGCACTTAAAATTTTTTTTATCTTTCAATAAGGAAGATAAGAAGCAAGATGGGACTACGGGAGCAACCTACAACAAATATTCTAACAAATATTTTATTTAAAATTTTCTAAAAACATTTTTTAATATTTATATAAATATTATATCAGAAAAGCCTATATATTTATAAAATATAAATTATGGAAATTTATAATTTATTTATAAAATTTATAAAAATAGAATTAATGAAAGTTATTTTAAAATAATCTTAAATTAGTTTTTTTGATTAAATTGAAAATAACAAATTTAAAAAATCTGGGTTTGGGATCGGGTGCTGGAATTACAAAAATTTTCAAACATTACCATATTTTTGATTAATGACATAAAATATCAAAATAATGTTACCATATTTTTAAGTTAATATTTTTTAAAATTAATGGTGTTGAATACTAATCATATAATAAATTAATTTGTTTCAATTTTTTGAAGTAATTTAATGATTAAAACCATAGAAATTTCAAAATGTTCAATAAAAATTATAAATATAATAATTTAATCAATTTATTTTGAATTAGATAAAATTTCAACCTAATAATTATTATTATTTATTATTTATTATTTACAAACATAAATATAATTTAATCAATATATGTTTACATAAAATTTTGTTGAAAACATAAATCAAATGATTAAATGTATTTGTTGGAGGTGATATGTGAGAGCTCACGCTTTTGCAACTAGCAAGATTCAGTGAGGAAAGGTTCAAGTTGACTTGGGGAGGTGAGGAAGAGGACGAGCACATCTTTGAATTGTTTTGCCGCACTGTGGCAATACGATCGAAAGGTTTACGAGGACATCATAGGTCATGTTCATACGAGGCGTAGTTTGGTTTTACAAAATATTCGGCTTTGATTTTTTTTAATTTTCCACAATTTTTTTTCTTTTTCTTCTATTTTCATATTACTTATATGATTTTGACTCTACACCATTAATGAAACAATAAATGGTTTGTAAACATTGTTCTTTTACTGTTTAATTTTTAGGGTTTTATGGATTTCAAATACTGAATGTTTGCATATTGTTTTCTGCTTCTGTAACTTAATAAAAAAATTATGGTTAATGTCTCCTGCTTTTGTAACTTGGAAAAAACGAACTTAATGTTTATGGGTTTTATATTTGTTGTCTCCAATATATTATAAACAGATAACATTATATATAAACTTTTATACATTTATTTAATCATAAAACATTATATATAAATATCTATACTTTAATATATATAAATGTATTACATCATATATACATTGATATGTTTATATAAACATACAATGTTATATATAAATATTATACATATGTATTAATGTTTATAAATATCTATACAACATTTACATAAAACTATCCATTTATATAATTTTTTATATAACAATTATATAACATGTAAAATCTTTATACTTTTTTGTAAACATTTATATAACATATTAATTTTTATATAAATAAATAATATTTATAATGTTTATATAAATGTGCTATATATACTATATAATATTTATAAAAGTGTTACATATATATTATTATATATAAGTCATATATAAAATATTTTAAAAACAAATATATATCTAAATAGTTGTATAATTATATAATCATATGCCATATTATATATATATATATATAAATTTATAACTATATTATAATTATGTTAACTATCTTTATGCCTATATTTATAATAATACATAACTCATTCTTTAACTATATAATTATTTATAACTATATGTATAATTCTATATAACTATATCTCTAACCAAATACTATATGTATAATAATATACTATATATAATTGTATTTTATATGTATAATTATAAAAACATTATATAAAAAATATCTTTAACTACATACATATTTATAACTATATGTGTATAACTATATAAAAATATTTGTATAACTATCCAATACTCTAGATAATTAAATATACCTATTTAACTATGTATAAATATATGTATTCATATAATTAAATCAATATATTTGTTTATAACTTTTTATACATTTATGTATAACTACTTATAACAACTTGTATGAATATATCTATTTATAACTATATGTTTAACTATATATAACTCTATTTTTAATTATATACTATAGGTATAAGAACATATAAGGTTGACCTCCTTCTCTGGTGACCATCTCTTGAGGTCTATCAATTCTATTTCTTTCTCTCATTAAACCCCTTTACTGCCATGTGACAATGAGATTGAGATTTAGTGGATGAAATGAGGTTGACGTTCACAAAGCTATACAGGCTATTTTCCAACAAGGAGATGAAGATTTTGATGGTAGGTCTTGATGCTGCCGGTAAGACAACCATTATGTATAAGTTGAAGCTTGGTGAGATTATCACCACAATTCCGACTAATGGTTTCAATGTAGAGACTGTTGAATACAAATATTAGTTTCACTGTGTGGGATGTTGGGGGTCAATACAAGATTCACCCTCTCTGGAGGCATAACTTCCAAAATACCCAAGGTCTCATATTTGTGGTGGATAGCAATGATTGAGGTCGAGTTGTTGAAGCAAGAGATGAGTTGCATAGGATGCTAAACAAGGATGAGCTTCGAGATGCAGTTTTGCTAGTGTTTGCTAATAAGCAAGATCTTCCCAATGCAATGAATACAGCTGAAATTACTGACAAGCTAGGACTTCACACTCTTTGCCAATGCCATTGGTACATTCATAGCACCTGTGCTACCTCTGGCGAGGGCCTCTACGAGGTCTTGATTGGCTTTTTAATAACATTGTCAGCAAGTCATAAAATATTTAGCAGTATGAGAGAAACTTTGTTGACATATTTGGATGTGGATCTAATCTTTGCCTATTTTGCATGAGTTTTGTTCTGTTATATGGATGGCATCATCTATTTCTAGGGGAATTCAAATTATATTAATATTTATATACTACATGCTTGAAATACAAGACTGCATTTACTTTGATCTGATTTGTTGTAAGCCGAACTTGTTTGTTTTCTATTTTGTGTCTTTTGCCATTGTCCCAAAGGTATAAGAACATATGACTATAAATAATTGTTTTTGACTATATGTATAACTATAAAAATATTATACATAACTATATGTATACATATATAAATTACATGTAAAAATCTATATAACTACATGTATAAATATAAGTATAATTATATGTGTAATTATGTATAATCACAATGTACCTATATTTATAATTACATGTATAACAACATACAACATTATGTTTAACTATATGTGTATAACTAATATAAATATTTTTATAACTATGTAACACTTTATAGGATTAAATATAACTATATTTGTAACTATGTATACATATATGTATACTATATCTAAATCAATACATTGTTATAACTTTGTATATATTTATGTATAACTACTTATAACTACTTATATGAATATATCTATATATAACTATATGTTTAACTATATATAACTCTATTTTTTAACTATATATATTATAGGTATAGGAACGTATAACTATAAATAATTGTCTTTGACTACACGTATAACTATAAAAACATTATACATAACTATATTAAAAAATATAATTAATAACATATAATTAATATACATTGTTATATATTAGTATATAAAAATGTCTTTTACCATTTCTATATTTATCGATAACTATATGTATACATATATAAAATTATATGAAAAATATATACCTACATGTATAAATATGTATAACTATATGTGTAACTATATGTATAACCACATGTAACTATATTTATAATTACATGTATAACAACATACAACATTTTGTTTAACTAACATGTGTATAACTATATATTAATATTTGTATAACTATATAAAACTCTATAAAATTAAAAATAACTATATTTGTGACTATGTATACATATATGTAAATCTATATATTTGTTTATAACTTTGTATACATTTATGTATAACTACATATAACTACTTGTATGAATATATATATATATATATATATATATATATATATATATATATATATTTATAACTATATGTTTAACTATATATAATTATTTATATCTACATATACTATATGTATAATAACATACTATAAATAATTATGTCTTACTATATGTATAACTATAAAAACTTTATACGTAACTATATTTAAATATATAATTTTCAACATATATATAATATACATTTTTATATATTATTATATAAAAATTTATTTTACTTTATCTATACCTATACATAATGATATGTATAAATATATAAAATTATATGCAAAAATATATATACTTACATGTATAAATATAAGTCTAACTATATGTGTAACTATATGTATAACCACATGTAACTATATTTATAATTACATTTATAACAACATACAACTTATTGTTTTACATTATGTATATAACTATATATAAATATTTGTATAACTATATAATACTCTATATAATTAAATATAACTATATTTGAAACTTTGTATACATATATGTAAATCTATATATTTGTTTAGAACTTTGTATACATTTATGTATAATTACTTATAGTTACTTGTAAGAATATATTTATATATAACTATATGTTTAACTATATATAATTATTTATAACTATATTTACTATATGTATAATAACATATAACTACATATATGCACCACTATAATGGGTTGTTCCAGCACAACATGGCCCTATTGACCCCTCTATGTTAGACATTACTCATCAATAATAGTTTTAGTGGTTAATGAATCACTGGAGTTGCTTTTAAAGATTCTAATGCTGCTTGCTATATATTTGTGTTTTGAATTAGTTTCATCATATTGACATTTTTGCTAAGTGGTGGGTGTCATGGGGTGTGGTTGATTCTGAAGCCTCCTCCCTTGTTAATGATACCAACCCATACAATGTGTTCAAGCCTCAAGAGAAAGCCATCGGCTCCATACAAGATAGGTATGTGGTCTAGTAGTCTTTTATGAAGCAATTAGAAGTTTTACAAGAAAATTTCATAGTCTTGTAAGCTGCTTCTCTTGATGTGTTCAGATGCAGTGGAGGAAAAATAATTTGTAGTCGCTTGAAAAACTTTATTTGGTAATTTATAAATTTATCTTATTGATCAACTATTTCTATTCATAATAGGGATGGGATATAGTGTTGAGATTAATAAGTTATCGAAAAAGATTTTTTTTTCTATTACTGTTTGTATCTCTTAGAAAAGATTAATAAGTTACACATTCATCTTATCAAACACTTATCTATCACAACCATCCTATGTATATATTTTTTCTTATAAAAAGTAAACATTATGAATCATAAATTGAGTAATTAATTGTTTTTTTAATATTATTTATTTTTTTAATCTAACATATATTTTCTATTATACTTTATTTTGGTCAATTGTTTTAGTTATTAAGTTAATAATTTATTTTTTAAAAAATTGTCTTTCTTTTGAATTATAAATCATAAATTTCGAAAATAATTATATTTTAAGAAATTGATTTTTTTAATTTAAAATTAAAGTTACAAATTAAATATTTTATTTTAAACTTTTATTTTTAAATTTTTACTCTCAAACATGTGCTATCTATCTAATTTTCAATTTATATTTTTACTAGTTTCAATTATTAAAAAATATTATTTATATAGCATATATACATATATCTATTTTCTTAGTTGTCCTGTCAGCTCATTTATAACCATGACAATAAAATATTAACTTAACATTGAATCTTAATGTAATTTTATAGATGTAATATTTACTTTACATCCCACTTATAAAACACATTTGTTATATTACTTTAATATATATCTTTATTGACATCAATATTATGTCGAAATATTTTTCTTCTTTTATGAAGACACTAAACCAACTATCAAAAAAATTATATTATGAATATTTTCTAAATTGATAAATACTTAGTAAAAATTTTGGTATTCATATTTTTGTATGACTTATTTAATCAAGTGTAAATAAGCAGTATTTTGGATATGCATAGAGTAGAGAGAGAGAGAGAGAGTGGAGTATCTTTGAAAAAAAGAAAAATAATTTTAATAAAAATGAAATATAGTATTTTGGATATATATAATCCCACGCATATGGTTATAAATTTCTAAAAATTCATATTAATTTTAATGAAGATAATATGAAATAATTTTAAAGGCATAAAATTTTATATTATTTGATATCATTTAGAATTTTTAAAATTCTAAAAATTACATAAAGTGAGAAAATAAAAAATTTATATTTATTATTTTAATAAATACTGAATATTAAAAGCTAATAGTATAAATATTACTCAATTATTTAATTATTATAAATTTTAGTAGGGTCAAACATCTATGTATTTATTTTTAAATATCAATTTATTTTCTTTTAAATTTAATGAAAAAATTTAAATTTTTATTATAATTCAAGATTTTTAAATTTTGTAGCAATTATTTTTTTAAAAGTTTCCTATAATCATAAAATTATTTTAATACTTATAATAATATTACTATTTACTAGTTTATTTATCAATTCAGGTATTTTTGTAATTATTTTCAATTTAATCATACAATGAATTATTCTACCTTTATATTAGTAGAAATTTTAATGTATGTTCATTTATTTTTTAAAATATCTTAAAAATTATTATAATTATAGAATTAATTATTTAATGTTACTTTAATACAAATTTCTAAGTTTTTTAATTAAAAATTTTAGAAAATTTTTTTATAATTATTTTTATATTTTATAATCATAAAAATAGTTATTTTAGTCCTTATTAATATAATTTTTTTTTGTATTTTTATAATTTTTTAAATTATTTATTTATAATATCATATTTTATAATTTTGAGGAGAATGTATTTTTCAAGGATCGCTCATCTACAGACCATGAAATACATTTAATAATCAAAATTAAATAAAATATTAAAATAAATAATAATAATAAATTAAAAAAAATTTAAATCTTAAAGATTGGAGACAAAAATTATTTTCAGTGCAAATAGCTAGGGAAATCTCTAGCTAAATGGGTATAGTCTGTGAAAAATAAAATTTAAGAAATAATTGCTTACAATAAAAATAAAATAGTAAAAAAATTTCAAATAATATTTTAGCATCAAATTTTGTCTCGATATAATTAGCTAGAAAAATTCGTCAATAAATCAGTTACTAAATTCATGGTTTTCTTTGTGTGAAAATCTATGAAAATATTTGCGACAAAATTGATCTCAATATAATTAGATAGGGAAAATCCATCGCTAAGTCCATCACTAAATTATTGGTTTTCTTTGAGTAGAAATCTATAAAATATTAGTGATGAAATTTATCTCGATATAATAGGCTAGAGAAATACTATCGCTAAATCCATGGCTAAATTTCCTGATTTTATTTGCACAGAAATCTATAAAAATATTAGCGACGAAAAATTTTCAATCAACCTTTTCATCGCTAATTTGTCACTAATTAGTCATTAATCCGTTGCTAGTATTTATTTCAATATAAAATCAAAATTCCTTTCTTTTCCCTAGATAATCCCTCACTATTTAGCTAGGGATTGATTCCTAGCTAAATTTCCCTAGCTAAATTAATATTTTTTTGTAGTGTCGACAAGTTGAGGGTTCTATAGATCTTCAACCAATTAACTATGATCCTATCTATTTGGAGACCATAAAGGTCATAAGAAGAATGAGTGCATGGCATAGACTCGAAGGGAGTGACATTTTATTTGTAGTCGTGCTTCTAATTGATCTCACCGCAATTGTGGATGAGGAAGTCGAACAACAAGTAATGGAAACTAATGAGTTATGGAGACTGAAATGAAAGTGAAGAATTAGCAGATATCTCATTTGAAGGAAGAAATGCATGAAATGAAAGAAGAGAAGGATGAGCAGATTACTAATTTGAAGGAAGAAATACATGAAATGAAAGAAGAGAAGGATGAGCAGTTTACTCATTTGAAGAAAGAAAGCAAGAAATTAAAGAAATGAATGATGAGATGAAATAATTAAATTTGTGTAATGCAATAGTAGAAGTCCTATCTGGAGTCACAGTTAGCGGTATTGACATGACATATAGCCATTTGAGATCTAGCTGTGAAACCTTGCAGGAGGCTAGCACAAAATCACCAACTAATTATGAGGATGATTTCATATCAGAATTATTTCTGAACTATTTTTTATTTTTTATCTGTGTAGCAAAACATGATGAGTTTTTTTTGGAGGTTTTCAAATTTTATAATTCTTGTTTTGTTCTTTGCTTTGCCAATTAACCTAATAATAAATCTTTGCAAGACATCTGAAGTGAGAAGCACAAAAAAATATGATTCAAAGCATTCAAACATTGCCACGGTCCTTCCAATGCATCCCATATTTACTGATTTTAGCTAGATCAAAAGGAGGTAGAGCTTCTATTATCTTCATTATTCCTGCAACATTTTATTTTTGCACTCTCTTCTCTCTAAACATCATTGCTTGACATTTTTTAGATATTTGTTAAAGCTGTATGACTATTAACTTAGATTTGTGTTTGTTCATGTCTAATATTACTATTTATATATATGTGAATATGTTTGTGTGCCCCCAAATATTTTGGGTAGAGTTTTAGCCTATTATAGGTATGTACAAGGCTTGGCTTGGTACATGTTGCTGAGAATATCACCTTAGCTTCTAAAGCTGTGAGAAGAACGAAAAAATTTTGGTCCCACACAAATGCAGGTTTGTTCTTGATGCTCTTATTTTGTGCAAATCTGCGTTGTTGTAGTTCAGATCCGTGACTACTTTTAATCAAGTAATCGGTGGAATTAATGGTTGAAATATTTATTAACCATTATGATTCCTAAATGAACCTACAAGTGTGGAAAATTTCAATACCATGCTGCCTATTGTCATTTCAACTTCCATTTCTCTTTTGTTTGGCACTTTCTAACTTTCTTATAATTAACCATGGACTAACGCGTGAAGCTGGGGAATATAGAATAATATTTTGATAGGTAGTTCTTTGAAATCTTGGAGTAATCTTGATTTGCTAATTTAAAAATAAGCTTATGATTATCTTGTCGTGTGAAATTTCTTGTAAATGGCAGTTGGTGTTGCATGCGCTAGTCTATCTATTTATCAATGACATAGTGTTGTGTTCTTTATTGGTTTATAAATGTACTATGTTATGCTCCATGCACAAGTGTACCAATGTTCTCTATCTGCACGGAGTACTAGAGGACAAAGAATTATAAGATGTAGACAATGCCTGAGAGACCTATAGTGTGTTTTTAAGGCCAATTTACTTTTGTTGTCTTTGATGGTATGTGTATTTGCATTAGAGTACATGTGTGTGTGTCATCTAAGGCTATGTAATTTAATATATGTACATATAATACTGTAGTATATACGTACATATTTACTACAGTATACGTATATAGTGAGTAAATATGTATTCTTATACTTGGGATATATGTACGTATATACCAAGTATATATGTTCGTATATACTAAGTATATATGTTAGTATATACTAAGTATATATGTTCGTATATACTCAGTATATGCATACATATATATTGTAGTATATACACACTTATATACTATAGTATATACGTACATATATACCGAGTATATACGTAGGTATATACCAAGTATATACATATGCATATACCGAGTATATAAGTACGCATATACAGAAAATATACATATGCATATACCGAGTATATGCATATGCATATACCGAGTATATACATATGCATATACCAAGTATAAACGTTGTATATATCGAGTATATACATATGTATATATCGAGTATATATATGTATATACCAAGTATATACATACATATATACCAAGTATATACATAAGTCGGTGTATATTCATTTGTAGACATGTATATATTATCATACATACACACCCATTTACACACACACACACACATTTGAATATATAATTAATCAGACTGGTCTGGTCATCATTGTGCATTGCTTACCGATGCAGATTATAAAAGCCATGGATATTAGACCATCCCAAAGGTGTGGAATGAAGATATATCTGGTCTAGGCCAGCCAGGCAGATAGTGGTTGGCCTTAAATCACTTAATAATTGTGTAGATATTAGGTCTTAGCAATTATCACATGGTACAAAGCATATGTATGAGGAAATAGGTTTTCTTGCTGTAGGTTCTGTAATGATTGGTTCTAATTGTATTAGGTCTTAGGATGATGATAATGATGATGCTTATGTAGTGTCGTGTAATTTTATTAGATTTCACAAAGCTGTATTCAATCAGAAGAAAAAATGTAACATTACTCAATTTTTACTAGCCGAGAGTGCCAGGAGGAATATCAGGTCATATTTTGGGAGAAGCAGGTTGCCGCCTCGTCAAGAATTCGCTCAATCTCAAAACGAGTGATTGGTAGGGAAGTTCATCAATCAAGAATCATCGTCCACGTTAATGCATGGACAACTTTTTTATAAAATATCATATATTGTTTTAGTTTTTATTTTAATTATTTAATTAATTTTTTTAAAAAAACTAAAATTCTAAAAATAGATTTGGAATGAAAATAGCTAGGGGTTTTTCCCTATCTAATTTAGCTAGAACATTTTTTATTACAAATTTAGCTAGGGAAATCATTATTTTAGCTAGGGAATTTACCGTCGCTAAATATTTTTAGCCATGATATCTTTTCCTCATTAATTTTTAGCGAAGAGCACTTTAGATTGGGAATGCTTCCAACATTAATTCATCATTAATACATGGTTATATCCCATTTAGCAATGGAAACCCGCCATTCAGTTAGGGAGTTTTCCATAGCTGTTTGAGATTTTATTTGTAGTGAAAGAAGAATAAGAAGAATAAGAATAGAAAAAAAAAAAAAAGAAGAATAATAAGAATAAGAAGAATAATAAGAATAACATGAATAAGAAGAATAACAAGAATAAAAAGAATAAGAAGAAAATGAAGAATAATATGAATAAGAGAACTAAGAAGAATTAAAAGAATAAAAAGATTAAGAAGAATAATAAAAATAATAAGTAATTGAAGATTAAAAAAAAAGAAGAAGAAGAAGAAGATAATAATAATAATATAATAATAATAATAATAATAATATAATTAAAATAAGAATAAGAAGAAAAGAAGATAAGAAGAAAAAGATGAAAAAGAAGAATAGAGATAAAGAATAAGAAGAATAAGAAGAATAAGAAGAATAAGAATAAGAAGAATAAGAAGAATAAAAGATAAGAAGAATAAGAGAGAATAAGAAGAATAAGAAGAATAAGATAAGAAAAAAAGAAAAAAAAGAAAAAAAAGAGTAAGAAGAATATGAAGTCTAAAAAGAATAAAAAAAAAGAAGAAAGCTTGAAAAAGAAGAATACCACGGATAACAAGAATAAGTACAATAAGAATAATATGAAGAATAAAAAGAATACGAAGATAAAGAAAAATAAGAATAATAAGAATAAGTTGAATAAGAAAAATAAGAAGAAATAGAAGAATTAAGTAAATTTAGAAGAATAAGAAGAATAAAAAGAAAAGAAGAATAAGAATAATAATAAGAATATGAAGAATAAGAAAAATAAGAAGAATAAGCTATTTTAGATGAATAAGAAAAATAAGAATAATGAGAAGAATAAGAATAATAAAAAGATTAAGAAGATTAAGAAGATTAAAAAGAATAAGAAGAATAAAAAGAATAATAAGAATAAGAAGAAAAAAGAATAACAAGAATATGAAGAATAAGAAGAATAAGAAGAAAAGAAGTATAAGAAGAATAAGAAGAATAAGAAGAATAAGAAGAATAAGATAAGAATAAGAATAAGAAGAATAAGAAGAATAAGAAGAATGAGAAGAAAAGAAGAAAAAGAAGAATAAGAATAAAAAGAATAATAACAAGAATACTAAGAATAAGCTAAAAAAGAATAATAAGAAAAATAAGAAGAATAAGGAAAAATAGAAAAATAATTAGAATAAGCTGAATAAGCAGAATTAGAAGAATAATAAGAATAATAATAATAATAATATTATTATTATTATTAAGAAGAATAATAAGAATAATAATAATATTATTATTATTAAGAAGAATAATAAGAATAAGAGGAATAAGAAGAATAATAAAAATAATAAGAATAATAAGAATAATAAAAATAAAAAAAATAAAAAGAATAAGAAGAATAGGAAGAGTAATAAGAATATTAAGAATAAGAAGAATTAAAAGAATAAGAAGAATTGGAAAAATAAGAAGAATAAGAAGAATTAGAATAAAAAGAAGAATACAAAGAATAAGAAGAATAATAAAAATAAAAGGTACACGAAGAATAACAAGAATAAGAAGAATAAGAAAAATAAGAAGAATTAGAATAATAAAACAAGATATAAGAATAAGAGAATAAAAAGATTAATAAGAATAGAAGAATAAGAATAATAAATAAAAAAGAATACGAAGAATAAAAAGAATAAGAAGAATAAGAAGAATAAGAAGAATAACAGAATAACAAGAATAAGAAGATAGTTCTTTTTATGACAAAATACTATCAACTTCTAGAGATAGAAAGTGCAGTTCTAGAAAGAGAAACATCTATTTTTGAATGACAAAAACTCAAATTGAAGCAAAAAATCGATAAAACTGATTATTACTCTGATAAAATCATTATCTTTTATATTTAAAGAGCCCAAGCTTTTGTGTCTGACGTTTGATGCAAACAGGTGGAGCTAGTTGTAATTTTTACATGGCTAATACTTTCGAAGCTTTCTAAACAATTCAAGCATACTCTATCGGAAAATTTTCCTCATGGCAAACATGACTTCAAGGATATTCATGACTTTTTCCTAAATTAAAGTTACAGGAAAAGGTGAAAATTGTGTTGTTTGATGGGAAGCATATCTTTTTCCAGCAAGGAAAATGATGACTTTCTTAGATTATGGCTAAGGGGATAGTTGAGAATGCAGGATATCCTATGTGCACATTCAAGTGGTCGCCTGACTTTTATCCACTCGAAGAATACTCACAGGCACTGGTATGGTTTTCATTATCAAAGTTGCCTCTCCATTTCTTTAACAAACACACACTATACTCGATCACTCTCTGTTTGAGCAAACCATGGCTAATCGATGAAGCCATGGTCTTCATTACCAGGTCGAGTGTGGCAAAGATGTGTGTCGAAGCCAACTTGAAAATCTTCCCTCTACTTAGAGTGTGTGTGGGTAGTGATCTCTCTAATGGATAATGGCAGGAAGCTAATCCAGAATTCATGCCAAGCTATTGCCTAAAACTGCCTCAAAATGGGACACGCAGAGGGAGAGTGTATGAAGGGGTAGGAGCCAAGAACGGTTGAGGTAATTACTAGAAGGAAAATAGTGAAAGGGGGATGAAGTTGTATCGGGTAAAGGAGGGGGAGGAAGTGTATGGGTAAAGAGGGGGAGGCAGTGTATGGTGTAAAGCAGGGGAGCAAGGATTGGGATATAAAAAGGGCGCAGGTTAGAGGTGAGAGGGGGTAGAAGAGGAGGAGAAAACACGAAAGGTAGTAAGCGAGATTGGTAGAAAGGGGTGGAGAGAGAAGGGGTAGAAGAGAAGATAGTGGAAGGAGAAATTTTAGAAGTGGTGGAGGAGAAAGGTAAGGAGAGGGGAAGAAAAGGAAATGGGTAAGATGGAGGGGATTAGAAGGGATTAAGGTATTGGCAAGAAGGGCCGAAGGGTGAGGGATAGAATGGTGGAAGGGAGAAGGGGTGGTAGGGCTAGAGATAGAAGGAGGGAGAGTAGAAGAGAGATGGAATGAGCAAAAAAACATAGAAGAATACAATTGGGTGGAGGATGACCTCTTATCGAAGGAAGAATCAGAGTTGAGAAGTTGGCAATTGATAAGCATTAGCATGGGAGAATACAAGTTGGATTCTAACCCACCAAATGATGATTTGTGTCTAAAGAAACAGAAAGCTAGATGTGTCCCATAGAATAGAGAGAATGTGATGGAAGATATTAGAATCATGGGAAAAAGCCTTGAAAAAAATTAACTTAGTAAAGAATGTAGAACCGAACCACCAACCTCTAGTAAACCACCAAAAAATATGAAAAAATATCTAAATATGAAATATGATTCTAAATGTACCACTAGAGCACAAGCAAGAGATACATAGGAATGATTAATAGCTTGTATTTGAATGTAAGAGGGGAAGCAAATGCTCCTATGATAAATAGAATTAAATGATTAATTAAGATTCACATGATTAAAATTGTTATTTTAGCTGAACCAATGGCAAATAATAATCAACTTGAAAAATATATAAAGGTGATTAGCATAGATAAGGCCTATTTGAATTCAAATTGTAAGATGTGGGTAATGTGGAATAACTACATGGACATTGAAATATATGCAGAAGCAGAGCAGGTAATGACCTCTAATCTAGAAAAATATTCAGAGCCAATATTTTCATTGGTGTATGCAAGCAATGCGAAGGAAGAAAGGATGGACCTATAGTAGGAAATAAAAGATTTAACCGTTATGATGTCCCCATGGATTATCGGAGGAGACTTCAATGTGATCAGAACTCTATTTAAAAAAGCAGAGGAAGACCGCTGGACCTGAAAGAAGTAGCACAGTTAACGAGGCTATTGCCAGCATACACCTTATGGAGGTAAACTTCTTAGGGTCGAAACTTTGCATGGTGTAACATTGGAAGCAGAGAGGGGAAATCTAGTCCAGACTAGATTGGGTCCTATTTAACTCACAATGGTTGGATAAGCTGGGTGAAATGTCAGACATCGAAGTAGAACTTGCTCAGATCACAGTCTGCTTCTAATGACATTCCTAAAGAATGAAGAAAAATATAAAATCTTTAAATTTCATAATATGTTGGGAATGCACAAGGACTTTGACATCGTAGTAAGAGAAACATGAAAAAAACTAGCATCAGTCAATCCCATGCAAATATTGGCATAAAAATTATGAAACTTATGTTTGGCTCTTAGTAAATGGAACGTGGAGGGTTTTGGAAATATCACCAAAAGGATTCAGGAAGCTAAGGAAAAGATAGCCTCTCTAGGAATATAGTATGAGGAGAGGCCAAATGATGCTTCAAGAATAGAAGTGAGTAAAGCAAATGCTGAGCTAAGGCTTTGAATGCGCATGGAAGAGGTCTTCTAGAAGCAAATGGAAAAAATCAAGTGGCTAAAAGATGAGGATAAAATACAAAGTTCTTTTAATACAATGGCAAAAATCAGAATCCAAAAAAAAATAAAAATAAAAGGGCTTAAAATAGTTAATGGGGAATGGATATAAAAGAATGATGAAATAAAAAAAGAGTTGGAATAATATTTTATAAGTCCCTTATGCGGTCCAAAAACCAATAGGAGATACACATTAATGGAAATCATTTAGAGAAGCATCATGGAAGAAGATAACAAATACTGGAAGAATTTTGAGAGAAGAAGATGTAAAAGAGGCAGTATTTAGCACCAATAAAGATAACGCTATAGGTCTAGATGGTTGGAATAATGGTGTTTTTCAACTTAGCTAGACTATCATTAAAAAAGATCTGGTCATAGCTATTGCTTGAATTTTGTTGGTGCAGACATTACAAAAGCATGGGCTAGTTCATTCATTGAATTGATTCCAAAAAAGCAAATCCATAGAGAGGAAAAGATTTCAGGCCAATTAGTTTATGTAATATAATTACAAAATTCTAGCCAAATTTCTCCCGAACAGGCTTAGTAGGATTCTCCCTAGCATTATATATGTTGAACAAGCATGCTTTGTCAAGAATAGGTTGATGATGAAAAATATTAATCTAGCCTAAAAATGATAAGAAAAATAGGAGCTGGGGCAAGAGAGCATAATGTCATTCTAAAATTAGACTTGTCAAAAGTATTTGATAGAGTGGAATGAGATATTGTATGCTCTCTAATGAGAAACATGATGTTTTTTTTTGAATTTTGGATAGATCTAATGCACCGATGCATTTCTAGAGCATTGGTCAAAATCCTTATAAATGGACAAGTAGGTGGAGAAATCAAACTGTCAAGAGGGCTCAGACAAGGGGACCCCTCTCTCCATTTTTGTTTAACATATATTTAGAACTATTTATAGTAAATCTAAAAGAGGAAGTGAGAGCGGGTAAAATTCTAGCTTTTAAGCAACCAAGGCACACTCCAATTGTCACTTGCTTGGGATACGCGGATGATATTATTATCTTCACAAATGCAAGCAGCCATTCAATGAGAAATATGATGATGCTATTGCAAACACTAGAAGAGGTATCAGGGGAAATGCTGAACAAAAATAAATGTCAATTCATTATAGTAGCAAAAAATACTAGAAAACATAGGCTACAAGATTCAAAAGGCTACGGCTTTTGACAAAATAAAGACACTTTAATATATTTGGGTTGCCCGATTTATGAAGGAAGAGTGAAAGAGAATATTAGCCTTCTTAGTGGATAAGTTGAGACAAAAGATTGCAGTTTGGAAAGAGGACCTGCTAAGTATGGTAGGAAAAATCATGTTAATTATGCATGTGTTGCAAGGCTCTCTAGCACACATCTTAATGTCAATCCAGCCACCAAAAGCATTATAAGAAAACTTGAAAGAGAAATGGCCAGTTTCTTATGGGATAAAAAAGAATGAAAAAACAAGGTATATTGGAAAAAATAGCAAGAGTTATGCTATATGAAGGAAGAGCATGGGCTAGGTTTCTAAAGCCTAAATGATATAGCCAAAGCCTGGGCCTATAAAAATGGTAAAGGCTGAAAGAAAATGGAATCCTTTGGGTGGCATATATAAAAGCTAGGTATGGATTACACAAAAGGCTTTTAATGACCCAAAAAAGGCATCAAAAAGCTAGAAGTTGATGCAAAAGCAACAAAGCATCATTGAAAATCATGCAATATCGACTAATAGTGGGTGGAAATGGACCTTGAATGCACATGGAACCTTCACGCTGAAAAGTGCCAAATTATTAGTGAGAAACAAAAGGCCACCACAAGAGATATTTGAAAGTGTATGGGTAAAAGAGATTCCATAGAAAAGAAATTTCTTAATGTGGAAACTTCTCTCAAATGTAATCCGAATAGACAAAAACATTCAGAGGAAAGGAATAAGATTAGCTTCTAGATGCGAATGCTGTCATCAAGAGATAAAAAGTGCCGAGCACTTATTCTCAACAGGGAAAATAGCCACAAAGTTGTAGGGTAAATTAAAGATAGATACAGACATAGAAATAGGGACAAGAAACCTTAAAGACTGATTAAAACATGGGTCAAAAATAGACAAAAATAAAATCCTTAAATGGATAAGAAATTACTTACCGCAGATAGTAGTCAGGTGTTTATGGAAAGCTAGAAACAGAAATAGGTTTAAGGATATTCCAATGAATGTCAATAATATATTAGAAGAAATTAAAAAATAAAGCTCATTGATTTCTGCCTGTAACCGATAAGACTTTGAAACATAGGACTGGATGAAAAAAGAAAAAAGGCAAGGGGTCTTATAGTGAGTGCAAGAAAATTGTCAATTATAAAAATCACTAGCTGGAAGAAACCACCGAAAGGTGGGTTAGTTCTTTACTCCGATAGAAGTTTTAAAAGTGATATGGGAGTGGCAGGAGGTGGAGGTCAATAACAAACGAGGAGGGCAGACAATGAGAGCTTTACAATGAGGGAACAACCTCTTCTACTTTACATTTAGAGATGATGGCCTTGCATAAAGGGCTGAAAATTTGTAAGGAAAATAGTTTACTAAACATATAGGTGTATGTAGATTCGAGTTTACTAGTGGATCTAGTGACAAGAAAAATAGAATTATGGAGATTTGAAAAGGATATTAGCAAAATAATAGAACTCCAATGGAAGTTTTAAAAGTGATCATGGGAGTGGCAAGAGGTGGAGGGTACAATAACAAATGAAGAGGAAGAGAATTGAGAGCTTTTAGAATGAGGGAACAACCTCTTCTACTTTACACTTAGAGATAATGGTCTTGCATAAAGGGTTGCAAATCTGTAAGGAAAATAGTTTACTAAACATATAGGTGCAGGTAGATTCGAGTTTTCTAGTGGATCTAGTGACAAGAAAAATAGAATTATGGAGATTTGAAAAGGATATTAGCAAAATAATAAAACTACTAATAGAATTTGAGGGAGAAATAATGTACATATTTAGAGAGGTAAATGCTCTGGCAGACAAATTAGCAGAAGAAGGTGTGAGGAAAGGTTCACAGAAATTTGATGGGAACAAATTCCTGATATGTATAAAGGGTTAATAAGATTAAATAAAATAGAATTTTTATACATTAGAATTAAAAATAAAAATGATTAAGAGCTAAATAAGTAGGGGGTGAGACATGCTTTAAAAGGTTTTATAGTATATGTATTACTAATTTGCTTGTTTGGAAGCCTCTAAAAAATGCAGGTGAAGGTCAGCACAAATTCAGAGTATTTCTAATCCTGATGGGAGAATACTTTGCTAAAGACTTTAAAGACACGATATATATGGCAATCAAATAGCAAAATGGGAAAAATGGCTGGAAAGGCACTTAAAATGCAATGATATAACTGTGTTAATACTTTTTAGCTTATTTAGGTGGAAGGCCAAGCAGAAAAGGTAGGAGGTGGTAAGAGGGAAAAGTAGAAGCAAAAGGGAGAGAATAGAAGTGCAAGTTTTAGTAAGGAAGAAGCAGGGAAGGCACTAAAAATGCGAACAATGTTTTGGTTTTTGTTTTTTGTTTGTGGTCATGAGTCTGTAACTTTATGTCCTGGACAGGGGTTAGAGGAGAAGTGGGTAGCTTAAAAATATACATGTAGGAGGTATTTGTCTTTTTTGCAGGACAGACAAATAGACAGAGAAAGAGTAACAAGCTAAAAGATTAGAGAGGCAACAACAGAGTGTTAATGTCTGTTGGTTGTGTTTGTGTGTGCATTGTCTAGTATGTGGCTGTTGGTTGTATTTGTTTATGTTAATGCTTGTTATGTTTCATGCAGGTGTAAGTTGAGTATATGATTTATGTGTTGTTAAGTGTTAGTTATGGGTCTGTTAAATGTCTATTAAGCCTGCTATGTTAAGGGGCTGAGTTGGTGTTATGTTAAGTGTCTGTTAAGCTTGGTAATGTGATGTGGGGGATGGGTTTGTTATAAGTCTGATGTTGTCATGTAAGTGTATGTAATGCAGGGTATGCTGTAAGCTTGCGATGCGGGTCTATAAATGTCACTGTAGTTGGGGGTCAGGAAAGCTACAAGGGGTCGAGGTGGACAGGTAACAAGGCCACATGGTAAATGCTACTAAAGAACATAGAAGCTATGCAGGAGTTTATGTAGGCAGACTAGCAAGGATATGTTAAATAGGAAGGGCGAGAAGATTCATCATCAGAACCATAGGAATAAGCTTCCTAATTTGAGCAGTAAGAGCAAAAATGTAACTAAAAGCCATGGAAGAAAAAGATCCAAGACTATAATTTAAAAAGTTACTAATAAAGCACAGGGCAAGTCAGCTGTGCTTGTGTATCTATGTCTTTATTATTATAGAATTAGGACTTGAAAAAGATGTAAGAGGGTATGCGAACAGTGGAATATATTGTGGCTTCCCATGAGATTATTCAAATGGTCACCCAAATTTACACCAAGAAAGGAATCTTTCAAGCCCTGATATGGTTTATGTTTCCACAACTTCCATTTCACCTATTTAGTAAGCATGCTTTATACTCTATTGCATGGTGTGTGGTTATGCCTTGGTTAATGGATAAAGTTATGGCCTGTATGACCAGGCCGAGCATGGCAAGGTTCTGTATTGAAATAGATTCATGTTCTTCTCTTCCTCAAAGGGTATGGGTGGTCAGTGATCACATACATGGCTTCTGGCAGACATAGTTCTAGAATACATGCCTTAATATTGCTCAAATTGCAAAAAAATGGTGCATATGGAACTGGAATGTATTGCAAATTAAAGGGGAAGGTCATTCAAAATAGAAAAGAGGGAGAGGAAGAAGGTTTGGCTGAAAAAGGCTCATTTGGAGGGGAGTTCGAATGGGGAAAGGGCAGAGACAGAGGGAGAAAAGGCCGAGGAGGGGTAGAAGATGGGGGAGAAGACATGGAAAATTCAGTAAGTACTAGGTGGAGGGGAAGTCAAAAGGGGATAGAAGGTGAGGAGATGAAGGGGGGATAGAGGAAGAGCTAGATAGGGACAAACAAGTAGGAAAAAAATAAAAGACTAGAGATTAAAAAATGGTTAGAGGAATGAACTAGAGCAACCAAAAGCTAGGGATAGAGTGGAAGGGGTTTGGGGCAAAAGAGAAGAGAGAGGTATGGAGAAGGGCATTTGAGTTGGAAACAGAAATTGCAAACTTTAATGGGGAAGAGGATGACCTCTTATCGGAAGTAGAAACTGAGACCCAAAGCTGGCCTATCACTAGCATGCATAAGGAGATGCAGATTTCAGAATCTACACTGGCTCATGATGATCCAAGGCTATGCAAATAGAATGAGGATGAATGGATCCCAAATAACAGAGAGGGTATAATAGCCACAACCTGAATAGCCACAACCTAGTGCAAATAAATCTTCAAGAAATAGAAAAAAATACTTAAACATGAATTATGAAACAAGATGTATAACTAGAGCCTAAGCTATACCTAGTAATGTATAATGGTTTATATTGGAACATGAGAGGAGCAGGAAACTCCCCATCAATAAATAGAATTTAAAAATTAATTAAAATTCATAATATTAGAGTAGTGATAATAGCTGAACCCATGGTTAATATGGACTCACTAAAGGAGTATAAAGAGAAAATGAGTTTAGATAAGACATTTTCCAACAATAACGACAAGGTATGGCTGTTATGGAAAAATATAATTGATATTGAAATAATTGCAGAGACGGAGCAGATAATTAGCTTTAAACTAGGGAAAGAGTCAGAACCTATTATTTCGGTGGTTTATGCCAGCAATTTCAAGGATAAATGGAAAAAATTGTGGGGTGAGATGAAAGAGATAGCCACGAGAAAATCTCCTCGGATTATAGGAGGGGACTTTAATGTGGTAAGGAGCGTCAAAGAGAAAAAAGGAGGAAGACCTCCTGACCCGATAGCCATAGCCCAATTTAATGAGGTAATAGAAAACACAAATTTATAGAGGCCAATTATTTGGATCCTATTTTCACATGGTGTAATAACTAGAGGAATAGAAGAGTGATTTGGTATAGACTAAATCGTATCCTATATAATACCAAATGGATAGATTACTATGGAGGGTGATCGTGAAGCATTTAAGTATAACATGCTCAGATCACAGTCGGCTCCTCTTGAAATTTAAAAGTAGAGATAGGAAAAATAAGACCTTTAAATATTAGAACATGTGGGGAATGCATAACGACTTTGAAAAGATAGTAAGGGACTCATGGAAAATACCGACAACCGAGAATCTCATTTAGATTCTAGCTTTAAACTATGTAGATTAAGACTAGCACTTAGTCTATGGAATAAAGAGAGGTTCGAGAATATAAATAAGAATATCCAAGATGCTGAACTAAAAGTCATCTTAATAGAAATAGAATATAAGAATAGGCAAGTTGCATCCTATAGAATTAAAATGAGCAAAGCAAAAGAGGAATACAAATTAATGTTACATATGGAGGAAGTAATTGGAAACAAAGTGCTATAAATAATGTGGTTAAAGGAAGGAGATAGAAATACTAAGTTTTTTAATGTAGTCGCAAAAATAAAAGTGCAAAAACAAGAAATAAAAGGCATTAAAAAAGATTTATGGTAAATGGGTAGAAGAGGAGGGGGATATTAAAAAAGTTATGGAAGACTATTTTAAAAGTCACCTTTGTGGCTATAGACATCAGAGAAATGATATCTTAATTCAGCTCATTGAAAAAAGAGTATCAAGAGATGATAATAAAGCCTTGGAAAAGATTCTTAGAGAGGACGAGGTCAGGGCAGTAGTTTTTAGTAGAAATAAAGATAGTGCAACAGGACCTGACGGGTGGAACAATGGATTTTATCAACATGCCTAGAATATAATAAAAGAAGACTTGTCGGTCCCCATTACCTGGATCTTCACTAGAGTAGAAATTACAAAAGCATTGGCTAATTTATATATAGTCCTGATTCCCAAGAAGGATAATCTGCAAAAAAGTGAGGCTTATAGACCTATAAATCTATGCAATTTAGTCTATAAAATTCTTGAAAAAGTTTTTTATAATTGGCTAAATAGGATAATTCTCTCCTTTATATTAGCTGAACAAGTAGGATTTGTCAAAAATAGATTAATGATGGAAAATATTAATTTAACTTCAGAATTGATGAAGGAAATAGGTTCTAAAGTTAGGGGACCTAATGTGATTATGAAGCTAGATCTGTCTAAAGCATTTGACAGAGTAGAATGGGACATCCTATGCTATATATTGAGGAAAATGGGAATTTTGGAGTTTTGGATAGACCTAACGTATAGATGAATCTCCAGTGTATGTGTTAAAATCTAGGTTTACGGGGAGGCAAATGGAGAATTCAAGCCAGTCACAGGGCTTAGACAGGGGGATCCATTATCCCCACCTTTGTTCAATATATATATAGAAATACTAATAATAAATCTAAAGGAGAAAATGAAGGAGGGCAAGATCCTTAGCTTTAAACAACCTAGACAAACCCCCAATGTGAGCTGCTTGGCATACGCAGATGATGTAATTGTGTTTACAAATGTTGGGAGCACATCACTAAGAAATATGATGAATCTTTTGATACACTGGAGGAAGAAATGGGTCAACAGCTAAATAATGACAAATGTCATTTTGTGATTAAGAAAAAAGCACCTGTATTGACAGCTAAAAGAATTAAAAGAATCACAGGCTTTGAACAAAAAAAAGGCATTAATGTACTTGGGGTGCCCAATCTATGAAGGAAGATTGAAGAAAAAATACCTAGCTTTTCTGATGAATAAACTAAGAAGTAAAATAGCAAGATGCAAAGAGAATATGCTAAGTATGGCAGGGCGAATTACATTAATCTAACACATTTTACAAGGCTCTAAAGCACATATTCTAATGACTTTACCACCTCCAAAGAAGGTTTTGAGCAACTTAGAGAAAGAGATGGCTAATTTCTTATGGGAAAAAGATTAGGAAAAGACATGTTACAATGGAAAAAATGGGAAGATATATGTTGTCCAAAGGAGGAGGCAGGCCTATGCTTAAACAAGCTAAATGATATGGCTAAAGCCTAGGCTTGCAAGAATTGGTGGAGGCTTATACAAAATGATAGTCTGTGGGCAAGATACATGAAAGCTAGATATGGAATAGGAAATAAAGCATTCAAGAATTCCAAAAAAGCATCTAAAAGTTGGAAAATGATGTTTAAACAAAAAAAATAGTAGAAAACAATGAACTCTTAATCAATAATGAATGGAGATGGATTTTGAATTCACAGGGGAGGTTCACACTTATAAGTGCAAAATTAATAGTAAGAAAAGAAAAACTTCCCCAATAAATCTTTAATGGAGCATGGGTGAAAGAGATTTTATAAAAAATTAAAGTATTTATGTGAAAGCTTCTATTGAATGACATTCTAGTTGATATTAATATTCAGAGGAAAGGGGTTAAAATAGCTTCTAGGTGTGAATGTTGTTTCGCTAGTACAAAAAGCATAACCCACTTGTTCTCAACAAGGAAGATAGTGGTGGAAGTCTGGAGCTATCTAGGAAAAGACACACAAATAAGCAATAAGAAAAGTGTCTCAAGGATAGATTAATGAGATGGAGGTTAAGACTCACAAAGAACAAAATATGTAACTGGCTAAGAAATTATATCCCACATATTACAGTCTGGTGTTTATGGAAAGTTAGAAATAAAAGTAGGTTTGAGGGTATTAAAATGAATGTTAATTATATAATTGAAGAAATTAAAAAAGAATGCGCGTGGATATCAGCAGGGATCCCTTTAAGATTCAAAAGTACTAAAATGGAAGATGAAAAAAAAACATGGGGCCTTCATGCATTTATGGCAAAAATACCTGAGATAAAGATGGTCTACTGGAATAAGCCTCCATGGGGAAGGACTACTCTAAACATGAATGAGAGCTTTAATAGGGATATAGGTAAGGTAGGGGGAGGAGGCGTGATAAGGAATGAGCAAGAAAGTGTATTAAAAGCATTTACAATGAGGGAAAAAGCATCTTCAGCTTTGCATACGAAAATATTAGCCTGGCTCAAGGGCCTTCAAATTTGTAAAGATTAATCATTTACAAATATTCGAGCACAGGTGGACTCCAGTCTACTGGTGAATCTAGCTACAACTAAAATAGAGATGTGGCAGTATGATGAGTATATAGGTTTAATTAATGGCCTTCTAAAAGAGTTAAAAGAAGAATAGGGTATATGTTCAGGGAGGCAAATGCTCTCGCAAACAAATTAGCAGAGGAATGCATGAAGAAGTGTTTACAAGAATTTGATGGAGAGAATATTCCAGATAAATACAAAGGTATAATTACATTAGATATAATAGAATTTTTTATATTAGAATTCAAAAACATTAGGTGGCTAGAAAAAGTTCTAAAATTTAAAGGTCTCCCTGGACCTGTGGAGAGATTGCAGAAAATGTAACCAGCATAGGCTAGGGGTTTAAAAATTTTATACTTATTGTTTTGCTTATTAGTTTTAACAAAAATCTTAAACATTGGCTACGAATGAGGAGCAAGAAAAGTAGCAGAAGGCAAGGTATGATTTAAAAGGATGACTTAATATATTCTAAAAGTATATAAATTTGTTGGTGGCAGGGTTTTGTTATACAGAAAAAAATATAAAGATATTTAGAAGAAAACATGATTCTACTAGCTCTTTTACTTGGTGATTTGCTTTTACAATTATATTAAAGCATATGGCCTAGATCTCTTCTATGTAGAAGAATATTTTACACCCAAATTTTTATAGATGTTTAAAATTGCACTATATCTCTGCTTGCATGGTTTTGGTGGTTTAGTTTCCACAAGTTATTTGAACTGATAAAAGTTAGGACAAAGATTCTTCAGACCAGTGCTAAAGAAGATAATATTAATACTAGGCTGCCTGCTCTACTATGAGAAAAGGATCTTGTATTCAGCAAGAGGCTAGGTAAAGCCGGGCAATGCCTGTATTGCTATCTATTTTATGTCTTTTTGGCATTTGTATGTTTGATGGAATGCAGGGTCTGCAGCTGACAAAGGCTATAAGAAACAATGACATAAGATAGACAACAAGTAAATGATAAGGGTACACTAAGCTAAGTTAGAACTGGAAAAGAGGGTAGAAAGGCTACCAAAACCTAGAGCAGAAGTAGCTAGGCTGTCAGAAAAGAAACATTGCTCTGTGAAAGTAGGCAAGCACACATGTAGATATAACTGACAGACAGAAAAAGTGTAAAGCTTTTACAGCAACCTAAACTTCATGGAAACTTGATCGAGGAGAGAAATTCAAAGCTGGACCTCCATTTTTTAATCTTTAAATAGAACTAGTCTACAATGTTTTAATTGTTTTAAATGTTTTATTTTGTTAAGGATGTAAAAGGGGAAAAAGGTAGTAATTTAGATTGTAACAATGGTATTACTCCGCCAAACGAAAGGGATTTTTATAAATAATAAAACAAACCTTAAAAAAGAAGAATGAGAGGAATAATAATAATAAGAAAAATAAGAAGAATAAGAAAATAAGATGAATAAGAAGAATAAGTAGAATAAGAAGAAAAGAAGAAAAAGAAAATAAGATGAATAAGAAGAATAAGTAGATTAAGTAGAATAAGAAGAATAAAAAAATAAGAAGAATAAAAAGAAGAAGAATAAGAATATGAAGAATAAGAAGAATAAGAAAAATAAGAACATTAATATGAATAAGAAGAATAAGTACAATAATAAGAATAAGTAGAATAAAAAGAATAAGAAGAATAAGAATAATAAGAAGAATTAGAAGAATATGAAGAATAAGAAGAATAAGCAGAATTAGAAGAATTAGAAGTCGTAGAAGAATAAGAAAAATAAAAAGAATTAGAAGAATAAGAAAAATAATAAAGATAATAAGAAAAAGAAAAATAATTAGAATAGGTAGAAATAGAAGAATTAGAAGACTTAGAAGAATAAGGATAATAATAAGATTAAGAAGAATAAAAAAAAATAAGAAAAATAAAAAGAATAATAAGATTATTAAGAATAAGAATAATAAGATGAATAAAAGATTAAGAAGAAAAAAATAATCATAAAAATAAAAAAATTACAAGAATAAGAATACAAAGAAGAATAAAAAGAATAAGAAAAATATTAAAATAAACAAGAATAAGAAAAATAAGAAAAATAAGAAGAATGAGAAAAATAAGAAGAATAAAAAGAATAATAAGAAAATAAAGAATAAGCAAAATAATAAGAATAAGAAGAATTAGAAGAATAAGCATAATAAGAAGAATTAGAAGACTTAGAAGAATATTGAAAGAAAAATACGAAGAATAATAAAAATTAGAAGAATAAGTAGAATAATAAGAATTAGATAAATAAGAAGAATAAGAAAAATACGAAAAATAAGAAGAATAAGAAAAATATGAAAAATAAGAAAATAAGAACAATAATAAGAATAAGAAGAATAAAAAGAATAAAAGAATAAGAAGAATATTAAGAATAAGAAGAATAATAATAATAATAAGCAGAATAAGAAGAAAAATAAGAATAAGAAGAATAAGAAGAATTAGAGAAGAATAAGAAGAATAAGAAGAATTAGAGAAGAATAAGAAGAATAAGAAGAATAATAAGAATATGAAGAATAAGAAGAATAAGAAGATAAGAAAAATAGTAAAATAAGAAAAATAAGAACAATAAGAAGAATCAGAAAAAAAGAAGACTTAGAAGAATATGAAGAAAAAGAAAAATAAGAAGAATAATAAGAATTAGAAGAATAAGTAGAATAATAAGAATTAGAAGAATAAGAAGAATAAGAAAAATACGAAAAATAAGAAGAATAAGAAAAATATGAAAATAAGAAAATAAGAACAATAATAAGAATAAGAAGAATAAAAAGAATAAAAATAAAAAGAATAAAAGAATAAGAAGAATATGAATAATAAGAAGAATAAGAAAAAAAAGAAGAAAAAAAGATTAAGAAAAAGAAGAATAAAAAAAGCACAATAATAAAAATAAGAAGTAAAAGAAAATAAGAAGAAATAGAAGAAAAATATAATTAGAAAAATTTGAATTCTTATAAGAAAAAAAATAAAAAAATTAGAATAAGCAGAATAATAAAAATTAGAAGAATATGAAGATTAAGAATAATAATAATATTGAAGAATTAGAAGAATAAGAAGAATTTATAAAAAATAAAAAAAGAAGAATAAGAAAAATAAAAGGTTAAGAATAATAGGATTAATAAGAAGAATATTAAGAAAAAGAAGTATAAGAAGAATAAAAAGAATAAGAAGTATAAGAATAAGAAGAATTAAAAAGAATAATAAGAATATGAAGAATTAAACAAAAAAAAAAAAATAATGATAAAGAAGAATAAGAACAAAAAAAAAATAAGAAGAATAATAAGATTACAAAGAATAAAAAGGAAAAAAAATAACAACATTAGAATAATAAGAATAATAATAATATTTAAAGAATAAAAAGATTATGAAGAATAAGAACAATAAAAAGAATAAGCAGAATAAGTAGAATTAGAAGACTTAGAATAATAATAAGAATAAGAAGATTAAGAAGAATAAGAAGAATAATAATATAAGAAGAATAAAAAAATACGAAGAATAAGAAGAAAACGAATAAGAAAAATAAGAAAAATAAGAAGAATAAGAAGAATAATAAGAATAATAAGAATAAGAAGAATAAAAAGATATGAATAATAGAAGATTAAGAAAAATAAGAAGAATAAGAAGATTAAGAAGAATAATAAGAAAAATAACAATGAGCAGAATAATAAGATTAAAAAGAATTAGAAGAATAAGTAGGATAAAAAGAATTAGAAGACTTAGAAGAATATGAAGAATACTAAAAATAAGAATAATAATAAGAATAAGAAATAAGTAGAATAATAAGAATTAGAAGAATTAGAAGAATTAGAAGAATAAAAAGATAAAGAAGAATAAGAAAAATATGAAAAATAAGAAGAATGAGAAGAATATGAAAAATAAGAAGGATAAGAAGAATACGAAAAATAAGAAAATAAGAACAATAATAAGAATAAGAAGAATAAAAGAATAAATAGAATAGAAGAATAAAATAAAAAGAAGAATAAGAAGAATATTAAGAATAAGAAGAATAATACTAAGCAGGATAAGAAGAAAAATAAGAATAAGAAGAATAGGAAGAATTAGAGAAGAATAATAAGAATAAGAAGAATAAAAAAAATGAAGAATAAGAAGAATAAGAAGGATAAGAAAAATAGAAAAATAAGAAAAATAAGAACATTAAGAAGAATTAGAAGAATAAGATGAATAAGAAGAATCAGAAAAAAAAGAATGAGAAAAATAAAATAAAAATAGTAATAAGAATAATTAGAATAATAATAAAAATAAGAAAAAGAAGAATAAAAAGAAAAAGAAGAATAAAAAAGAAAAAGAAGAATAAAAAGAATAAGAAGAAACGAAGAATAAGAATACTAAGAAAATATGAAGAATAAGAAGATTAAGAAGAATAAGAAGAATAAGAAGATAAGAAAATAATAAAAATAAGAATAATAGTAAGATAAGAAGAATAAGAAGAATTAAGAAGAATAAGAAGAATTAAGAAGAATAAGAAGAATTAGAAGAATAAGAAAATTAATTAAGAAGAAAAAAAATAAGAATAATAAGTAGAATAATAAGAATAAGAATAATAAGAAGAATAATAAAAATTTAAAGAATAATGTGAATTAGAAGAATTAAATTCATAGAGAATAAGAAAATTAAAAAGACTTATAAGAATCAGAATGATAATAAAATAAAAAAATAATTAGAATATGCAGAAAAAGAAGAATTAGAAGACTTAGAAGAATAGAAAATAGTAAGATCAATAAGAATAAGAAAAAAATAATAATAATAAAAGAAGAATATGAAGAATAAAAAGAATATTAAGAATAAGAAAATAAGAATAATAAGAAGAATAAAGAATAAAAAAATAAGAATAAATAGAAAAATAATGAGAATAAAATAAAGAAGAATAATATGAATAAGTAAATAATGAGAATAAGAGAATAAGAAGAATAAAAAGAATAAAAAGAATAATAAAATAAAGAAGAATAAAAATATAAGAAGAATAAGAAGGATAAGAAGAATAAGAAGAATAAGAAAAATAAGAAGATTAAGAATAATAAGAAGAATAAACAAAATAGAAGAATAAGAAGAAAAAAAAATATGAAGAATAAGAAAATAATAAAAATCAAAATAAAAGAATAGGAAGAATAAGAAGATTAAGAAAAATAAGAAGAAAAATAACAATAAGCAGAATAATAAGAATTAGAAGAATTAGAAGAATATGTAGAATATGAGAATTATAAGACTTAAAAGAATATGAAGATTAAGATAAATAAAAAAAACTATAAAAATTACAAGAATAAGTTGAATAATAATTAGAAGAATTAAAAGAATAAGAACAATAAGACCATAATTGTATAAAAGAATAACAATAAAAAGAATAAGAAGAATAAGTAGAATAACTATAAAAAAGAAAAAGAATGAAAAGAATAAGAAGAATAAGAATAATAAGAAGAATAGATGAATAAGATGAATAAGATAATAAGAAGAATAAGAATATAAAACATAAGAAGAATAAGATAAGAATAAGAATAAATAATAAGAAAGAAGAATAAAAGAATAAAAAGAATAAGAAGAATAAAAGAATAAAAAAATAAGAAATAAAAATAAGAAGAATAAGAAAATAAGAAGAATAAAAAGAATATGAAGAATAAGAAGAATAAGAAAATTAAGTAAGAAAAAAAGAAAAATAAGAAGAATAAGTAGAATAATAATAATAATAATAATTACAAGAATTAGAATTCTTAAAAGAATACAAAAATAAAAATACTTGGAAGAATAAATAATAATGATTATAAAAAAAATAAAAAAAAATTAGAATATGTAGAAAAGAACAATTAGAAAACTTAGAAGAATAACAATAATAATAAGATCAAAAAGAATAAGAAGAGTAATAATAATAATATGAAAAAGAAGAATTAAAAGAATGGAAGAATAAGAAGAATAATAAGAATAAGAATAATATGAAGAATAAGAAGAATAAAAAAATAAGAATAATTAGAAAAATAAGAAGAATAAAAAAAAGAAAAAAAAAGAAAAGGTAAAATAAGTAGAATAATAAGAATAAGAAGAATATGATGAATAAAAATAAAAGAATAAAAAGAATAAAAAGAATAAAAATAATAAGAAGAATAAGAAAAATAAGCTGAATAAAAATAATAATGAGAATAAGAAGAATAAGAAGATTAAGATAAATAAGAATAAAATAAGAATAAGCAGAAAAATAAGAATAAGACAAATTAGAAGAATAAGCAGAATAAGAATAATAAGAAGACTTAGAAGAATATGAAGATAATGAAAGATTTGAAAAATTATAAAAATTATAAGAATAAGAAAAAAAAAGAATGATAATAAAATCTATAAGAATAAGAAGAATAAAAAAAATAATTAGAAAAATAAGAATAAGAAGATTAGGAAGAATAATAAGATTATTAATAACAAGAATCATAAAAGAATAAGAAGAATAAAAAAAAAAAATAAGATTAATAAGAAAAATAAGAAGAATAAAAAGAATACTAATAAAAAGAAGAATAATAAGAATAAGTAGAATAATAAGAATAAGAAGAATAATAAAATAAAAAAGAATAAGAATATAAAAAATAAGAAGAATAAGAAGATAAGAAGAATATGAAGAATAAGAAGAATATGAAGAATAAAAAGAATAAGAAGAATTATAAGAATAAGAAAGAAAAGAAGAATAAGATAATAAGAATAATAAGAATAAGAAGTAAAATAAGAATAAGCAGAATAAAAAGAATAAGAAGAATTAGAATAATAAGCACAATAAGAAGAATTAGAAGACTTAGATCAATATAAAGATTCAGAAAAATAAGAAAATTATAAAAATTAAAAGAATAAATAGAATAATAATAATTAGAAGTATAAGAAGAATAAGAACAGTCAAAAGTATTAGATTAATAAGATGAATAAGAAAATCTGAAAAATAAGAAGAATAACAAGAATAAAAATAAAAAAATAATAATTTATAGAATAATAAGAAAAAGAACAAAAATAAAAAGAATATGAAGAATAAGAATAATAAGAAAAATAAGAAGAATATGAAGAATAAAAAGAAAAAAAATAAGAAGTATATGAAAAAGAAGAATAATAAGAATAAGAATAATAAGAGGAATAAGAATAATAAGAATAATAAGAACTATGAGAATAATAAGAAGAATAATAAAATAAGAATAATAAGAACAATAAGAAGAATAAGAAAATTAATTAAGAAAAAAAAAATTAGAAGAATAAACAGAATAATAAGAATAAAAAGAATTAGAAATTAGAAGAATTAGAATTCTTATAAGATTAAGAAAAATAAAAAGACTTAGAAAAATAAGAAGAATAATATGATAATAAAAATTATTAAAATAATTAGAATATGCAGAATAAGAAGAATTAGAAGACTGAGAAGAATAATAATAATATCAATAAGAATAAGAAGAAAAAGAATAAAAAAAAATAAAAAGAAGAATATGAAGAATAAAGATTATTAAGAATAAGAAGAATAAGAAGAATAAGAAGAATAAGAATAATAAGAATAATCAAAAGATAAGAATAATCAGAAGAATAAAAAAATAAGAATAATTAGAAAAATAAGAAGAAAAAAACAAGTATAAATAGAAGAATAATAAGAATGAGAAGATTACGAAAAATAATAAAATAAAGAAGACTAATAAAAATAAAAAAAAATAATAAGAATAAGAAGAATAAGAAGAATAAGAAGAATAATAAAAATAAGAAGAATAATAAATAAAGAAGAATAATAAGAATAATAAAAATAAGAAGAATAAGAATAATAAGAATAAGAAGAATAAGAAGAGTAATTAGAATAAGAAGAATAAGAAGAATAAGAAGAATAAGAAGAATAAGAATAAGAATAAGATGAATAAGAACAATAAGAAGAATAAAAATAATAATAAAAATTATAAGAATTAAGAAGTATAAAAAGAATATGTAAAAAAAAAGAATAAGTAGAATAAGATGAATTAAAAGATTTAGAAGAATAAGAATAATGAGAAGAATAAAATAAATAAATAAAATAAAAAGAATAAGAATAATTTATACGAATAAGAAGTACAAGAAGAAAAATAACAAAAAAAAATAAGAAAAATAAGTAGAATAAAATAATAAGGAGAATAAGAAAAAAAAGAAGATTAAGAAGATTGAAAATTAAAATAAGAATAAAAAGATTAAGAAGAATAAGAAGAATAATAAGAATAAGAAAATAAAAAAAAATAAGAAGAATTAGAAGTAAATAAGAATATGAAGAATTAAATGAATAAGAAAAAGAAGAATATAAATAATAAAAATAATATGAAGAATAACAAGAATAACTCGAAAAAAAAAGAATAAGAACTATATATAAATAAGAAGAATAAGAAGAATAAGAAGAATAAGAAGAATAAGAAAATAAAAGAATAAAAATAAATAATAAAATAATAAAATAATAAGAATAATAAGAATAATAAGAATAATAAGGTAGTAGTTAGTGAGAAAATGCTTTCAACTTCTAAAAAGAGAAAACTCACTTCATTTTCTTATTTTCAATAATGTTCTCAATTCTAGAGGGAGAAAACTTTAATTTCTAGAGAGTGAAATCTCCATTCCTACTAAATCCAAGCTTTTTGCAAGCTCAATATGGAGACCTCTTATCAATTAAGAAATCTTTTGCTTCAATTTTAAAGGAACCCGTGCTATCTCCTCCATTTACGGGAACAAACATGGAAGTCCCATGATATTTTTTCTTTCCGAGGAGTTAAAGAACTTACAAAGGTCTTCAAATCCATGCTGATAGAAAAGTTCTTTCCTGGCAGACCTAGCGAGAATGAGATACATACCTTCTTTAATTCACTTAAGCTCAAAGGAATGGTTAAGTTCACCATTTTCGATGCTAAACACATATTTTTACATTGCATGATGGAGAAAGATTATAACCGTATTTGGTTAAGTGGACAATGGAATGTTAATGGCTACCCTATGCGAATATTGAAATGCACGAAAAACTTCAGTCCTCATGTGGAAGCCCTAGTCGCCCCGTTATGGTTTTTTATCCCGAATCTTCCAATATTTATGTATATTATGCATTCTTTCACTCTATTGCTTCATGTTTGGGTATTCCTATGATGTAAGATCATGCGATAGTAAACATGACTAGGCTGAGTAAGGCTCGAGTATGTGTTGAGTATAACTTGCTTACACATTCGCCTACAAGAATCTGGATAGGTCGTGGGGAGGAAGACCAGAGTATAGGTTTCTATCAACCTGTCATGCCATAAATACTACCATCCTATTGTAATGTATGTAAGGGGCAAGGGCATGACAAGGGGGAGTGTAGGCTAGGGCTATAGAAGAAGGGAAGAGAGAGGGGGCATGAAGGTAAAGGATGGGTAAGCGAAAAGAAGTTATGGATTAGGAGGCAAGAGGGGTAGGAATCAGAAAGGGCATTTCATTAGAGGTAGTTTAAGGGCATTATTGAAGGCAACAAGAAGAGGGAGGAGGCAAGGGCAGTGGGTCTTCTGGATCTTGCAGAAGGTCCAGATATGGAGGTCCAGAAGAAGCAAGGAATGGCCAGTAACATTAGAGGGCTAAGGCTAGTAGAGGAAGGAGGAGGCAACCCTAAAAGAATTGAGGAGTATGGCAGTAAGGGCACAGAGAGCAGGGAGGAATGGGCAGAAGTTGATAACGGTGAAGGCTGGATGGAGGTGAAAGGGAAGAGAAAGATGGATAAAAAATTAAAGTCTAGGAGGGTTTTGAGGTAGAAAGAGGAGGAATATAGCTGGATTGATGAGGATCTTCTGGATTTTCCAGAAGTAGACTCAGACATATTCAGCTTTCCCTCATTAGGTAGGGATGAAGTAGAGGGGATGGGGATACAATAAAAGTGAAGAATGATTTAGAGCTCTATGAGGAGGATTGGGAGAAGCTCCCTAGGAATCAAGCTATGGAAGCCTTAAGAAAAATGGCAATGTAACTTTGGCAGCATCCTAAATATAGGGAATTAATGTAAATTACTCCTAGTGCAGCAAAATAGTCAAGAAATAGGAAGAAATATTTAAATAAGACATATGAGTCAAAATGTACTAAGAGAGCTCAAGCCAAATCTAGATTTTATTGTTAGATGCCTATACTGGAATATAAGGGGTGTGGCCAATAACCCCTCGATTAATAGGTTAAAAAAATTAATAAAAATACATAAAATTAACTTAGTTATTATAGTGGAACCTATGATAGATAAGGATTAGGTGAATAAATATAGTAAGATTTTAGGTTTTAATAACGCATATGAAAATCTAAATAGTAAGCTCTGGATCATGTGCAACAATAAACTGGATATTATAATCCTAAAAGATACAGAGCATGTAGTTCATTTTAAAATTGATAAAAAAGTAGAAGGAATAATATCAGTGGTATATGCAAAAAATGCTAAGAAATATAGATTAGAGTTATGGAAGGAGATGGAGGACATAGCTATCAAGGATACTCCATAAATCATTGGAAAAGATTTTAATGTGATAAGGAATTCACAGGAAAAGAAAGGAGGTAAACCTCCTGATACTATGGCCATGACACAATTTAATGATATAATATGCAGAGCTAACTTGATGGAAGTGGATTTTACATGATCTCTATTCACTTGGCGTAACAACTAGCATAAAAGAGGAGCAATCTGGGCTAGACTAGACAGGGTTATGTGTAATGCTAAGTAGGTTTCTAAGCAAGGGGTTATAGGACTAAGGTATTTAAATAGAACATGCTCGGATCACAGTCCATTGCTACTCTCTATTCATAAAAATCATCAGATGGTAGGAAGCTTTAATTTTTAGAATATGTGGGCAAAAAGTACAAAGATTTTGAAATGGTAGTGAAGGAGTCATGGAAAGAACCAGCATATGGGAAACCAATTTAGGTACTATCATTCAAGTTATGTAGATTAAGAAACAATTTGCAATTATGGAACAAAGAAATTTTGGAAATCTAAATTTAAAGATTAAACAAGCAGAAGAAGCAGTGGAGAAGCTGGATTAGAATTTGAGAGTAATTAGAGTGAGGAGTCCACACTTAAACTGAGTGAGTCTAAAGGACAATTTAGGCTCAGATTGCACATGGAGGATTTTTTTTGGAAATAGCGGGCAAAAACTAAATGGCTAAAAATGGTGATCGAAATACAAAATTTTTTCATAATATGAGTAGTGTTAAAACACAAAGAAATAAGATTAAGGGTATCAAGAATAGGGAAGGTACATGGGTAGAAAAAGATAAAGAAATAGCAGCCCTTTTTGAGGACTTTTTTAAGAGTCACTTATGCGGGCAAGCTAGACATGAAGGAAACTCATTAGTGAAAGAATTCAAAACTACTATTACAAATGAATATAATCAAAAGAATGGAAGGATTCCTGGGGATGAAGAGGTTAGAGAAGCTATGTTTAGTTTAGATAAAGATAGTGCGGCAGGCCCAGATGGCTGAAATAACTATTTTTTTTTCAGTTATGCTGGCATATATTAAAAATGATATTGTAATGTCTATTTCAAGCTTTTTTGCAGGTGCGAATATTTTAAAAGCATAGGTGAACTTTTTTATTATGCTTATCCCTAAAAAGGTATCTCCTTAGAAATGTGAGGATTTTAGACCAATTAGCTTATGTAATATAGTTTATAAAATTTTGACAAAAATCTTGCAAAGTAGGCTAGGCTATATTTTGTCGGAGATAATTTCTAAAGACAAATGGGTTTCGTCAAAAATAGATTAATGACGGAAAATATAAGGCTGGCATCTGAAATGATGTAGGAAATAGCTACGAAAACTAGATGTGAAAATCTATTAATAAAGCTAGATTTGTCTAAAGCCTTTGATAGGGTAGAGTGAGACACACTCTGCTTTGTCATGAGAAAATTAGGCTTTTCAGAGTTATGCATAGATTTAATATACAGATGTGTTTCTAGCACTGTGTAAGGATCATTGTGAATGGAAAGAAAGGAAGAATTTAAGCCAAGGAGAGGCTTAAAGCAAGGGGATTCTTTGTCTCCTTTATTATTTGATATATATCTAGATTTACTGATTCTTAACTTAAACTACAATATGTCGGATTGTAAAATTATACCTTTTAGGCAACCTAAAAACACTCTGAGAATAGGTTGTTT
>JAREIK010017943.1:0-41864 GCA_029783825.1 Sapria himalayana | reverse complement strand
ATAAATCTCATTTTTATGTCTATTTATTATAATTTTAAAAATTTATTTTAATTATTCATAGATTAATTTTTTACAAAAATAATTACAAAATAAATTTCGAGTGGGACAAACATTATTTAAATAATTTATTTTTTTTTTAAATACTAGCTTATAAAAAGAATGAAAATTTAAAAATTAAATATAATTATTTAGTAATATATTTTAATTTGATTTTGAATCATTTTGCATCATGTAAATATATTTTGATTAAAATTTATAATTTTATAAATAGCTTATTAATTAAATTTTTGATCATTATTATAATATCTATCATTAAAATTGTTTATTTTTATTATGTAAATAAAACATATAAACTAAAATATGCCTAAAAACATAAATTGGTAAACTCATAAATAATAAAACTCCTAAATAATAAACCAATAAATAGGTATACCATATATTATTATACGGTCTACCATATATTAGTGGTTTTGGGGTTTATGAGCTTACTAATTTAAGTAAGGAGGCATTATTGGTTTATAGGCTATATTTAAATAATGAAATAAAAAAAATTTATTTTTATTTTTTTTATCATATTTTCAAGGTTATAAGCATTGAAAATATGATAATTTTTAAATTTTTTCAAGAGTGAATATAATATTTATTTATAAAAATTATACTAATTATATTTAATATAAATCCAATATAAACAATTTTATTGATAGATATTCTAATAATTCTCAAAAAATAAATTAAAAATCTATAATGAATAAGATTCATATTACTTAAAATATAATATGAAAACCTAAAATGATTCAATTACAAAGGAAAATGTATTACTAAATAATAATTACTTGTTTTGATATTTTTTTTTATTTTAAAAACTTTTTCTATATTTTTTTGATGAAAAATAATTTATATAAATTATATCTATCTAACTCATAATTTATTTTGTAATTAATATTTATATAAAAATAAACAATTAACTATTTAAGATGACTATTTTAAATTATAATGAAAACAATAATATTGAGATTTATTATTTATTATTTAGGGTATACTGGTTTAATTTAAATTAGATCTGTCTCACTGATAATTTAATTTGCAATTAATATTTCTATAAAAATAAACTGATAAATAATTAAAATAAAAATTAAAAATTATAGAGAATACAAATTTAAATGATATTTATGATTTATTATTAATGTATACTAGTTTAAATGTTTAATATTTAGAGGTTTTGTCGTTTAAGAGTTTAGAGATTCATGTTTATAGGCACTTATTGGTTTATAGCTATTATTTAAACAATAAAATAACAAAAAAAAATTTGTAATTTTTTTCATTTTCATAGCTTATAACCTTTGAAAATATAATAATATTTAAAATTTTTGAAATGTGAATATAATCTTTATTTATATTAATATTAATAGTTATATATCATATAAATTCAATATAAACAATTTTATGGATAGATATATTAATAATGATCAAAAATTAAATATATATACTATTAATAATAAGATATAGATTAATTAATAAACTATTGATGGATATTATAATTATCCTTTATTATATAGGTTATATAGGTTTAATGCTTTAAGTATTTAGGGGATTTTGGGGTTTAGTAATCTATAGATTTAAATGTTCAAGTATTTAGTGATTTTTAATTTTTATTTATATAATAAAATTATAAAAAATTTATTTTTTTTGAATTTGTATCATTTTTGAAGGTTATAACCTTTAAAAATATAATAATTTTTAAATTTATTTTCAAAAGAAAAATTAATATTTAGTTATAATAAAATTAATAATTATTAAACATTAAAATTCAATATAAGTAATTTTATTGATAGATATTATATTTATGAACAAAAAATAAATTAATAAACTATTATTAATAAGATTGATAGTAATTAAAATATAATTTAAAAACCTATTTACAATGATTTAAAATTAAAGTAAAATATATTACTAAATAATAATTTTTTGTTATTTAATTTTTACTTATTTTTATAAGTTTATATTTTTTTTTGAATAAAAAATAAATTATTAAAATTATATATGTTTCACTCATTATTTATTTTGTAATTAACATTTCTATAAAAAATAATCTAATAAATAATAAAATTGAATATTTAAAATTATAATGAATAGAAATTTAAATAAGATTTGTGATTTATTATATATGGTATACATTTTTATTGGTTTGATTATTTAGGAGTTTTATTGTTTAGGAGTTTAGCAATTTATGTTTTTAGGCATATTTTGGTTTATAGGTTTTATTTACATAATAAAAATAAAAAAAAAATTTTTAGATTTTTTAGGATTTTGAAAGGTTATAACCTTTGAAAATAAGATAATATTTAAAATTTTTATAAATATGAATACCATGTATAATTATATTAATCCTACTGATTGTATATCATATAAATTAAAAATAAACAATTTTAATGATAGATATTATAATAATGATCAAAAATTAAATTAATAAACTATTAATAAAAATATAAATTTTAATTAAAATAAATTTACATGACACAAAATGATTCAAAATCAAAACAAAATATATTACTAAATAATAATATTTAATTTTTTAAAATTTTCCTTCTTTTTATAATCTTATATTTAAAAAAAATCCATTATTTAAATAATGATTGTTTCACTCGAAATTTATTTTGTAATTAATTTTTTTAAAAAATTAAACTATAAATAATTAAATTGATTATTTAAAATTATAATAAATAGACATAAAAATGAGATTTATTATTCATTAAGTAGTATATAGATGTTAAAAGGTTTATGTATTTAGGGGTTTCGGGGTTTATAAGCTTACTGTATAAGTAAGCAGGCATTTAATGGTCTATAGGCTTTATTTAAAAAATGAAATAACAAAAATATATTTTTATTATTTTTTTTTCATATTTTTAAGGTTATAACCTTTGAAAATGTAATAATTTCAAAATTTTTTAAAAGATTGAATACAATATTTATTTATAATAGACATAATAATTATATATAATATAAATTCAATATAGTCAATTTTTTTGATAGATATTCTAATAAAAATAAAAAAATAAATTAAAAATCGATAATTAATAAGATTCATATTACTTAAGATATAATATCAAAACATAAAATGATTCAAAAGCAAAAGAAAATGTATTACTAAAAAATAATTATTTGTTTTGAATATTTTTTTCCTTTAAAAAGTATATCTATTCTTTTTGATGAAAAATAATTTATATATATTATATCTATCTAACTCATAATTTATTTTGTAATTAATATTTATATAAAAATAAACAAATAACTAATTAAAATGAATATTTTAAATTATAATGAAAACAATAATATTGAAATTTATTATTTATTATTTATGGTATACTGGTTTAATTTAAATTAGATCTTTCTCACTGAAAATTTAATTTGTAATTAATATTTCTATAAAAATAAACTGATAAATAATTAAAATTAAAATTAAAATTTATACTGATTACAAATTTAAATGATATTTATGATTTAATATTAATGTAAACTAGTTTAAAGGTTTAATTATTTAGAGGTTTTATCATTATTGAGTTTAGTGATTTAAGTGTTTAGCCTTTTAGTGGTTTATCGGTTTTATTTAAACAATAAAATAACAAAAAAAATGTGCACTTTTTTATCATTTTCATAGGTTATAACCTATGAAAATATAATAATATTTAAAATTTTTTGAAATGTGAATACAATCTTTAGTTATATTAAAATTAATAATTATATATCATTTACATTCAATTTAAACAATTTTATTGATAAATATATTAATAATGATCAAAAATTAAATTAATAAACTATTAATAATAAGATAGATATTAATTAATAAACTTTTGATAGATATTATAATTATCATTTATTATATGGATTATATAGGTTTAATGCTTTAAGTATGTAGGGGGTTTTGGGGTTTAGGAGTCTATAGATTTAAATGTTTGGGTATTTTGTGATTTATAATTTTTATTTAATAATAAAATGATAAAAAATTATATTTGAAATTTTTTATCATTTTTGAAGGTTATAACCTTTGAAAATATAATAATTTTAAAATTTTTTTTCGAAACTAAAAATAATATTTAGTGATAATAATATTAATAATTATAAAACATTAAAATTTAATATAAGTAATTTTATTGATAGATAGTATAATAATGATCAAAAAATAAATTAATAAACTATTATTAATAAGATTGATAGTAATTAAAATATAATTCAAAAACCTATATACAATTATTTAAATTCAAAGTAAAATATATTACTAAATAATAATTTTTTGTTTTTAAATTTTTACTTCTTTTTATAAGCTTATATATTTTTTTTGAATAAAAAATAAATTTTAAAAACAAATATTTGTCTCATTCGTTATTTACTTTGTAATTAACATTTCAATAAAAAATAAACTAATAAATAATTAAAATGAATATTTAAAATTATAATGAATTCAAATTAAAAAGAGATTTGTGATTTATTATATATGGAATACTGGTTTATTGGTTTAGGAGTTTAGCAATTTATGTTTTTCGTCATATTGTGGTTTATAGATTTTACTTAAATAATAAAAATAAAAATATATTTTTTAAAATTTTTTCTGATTTTCAAAGTTTATAACCATTGAAAATATGATAATTTTTAAAATTTTTTGCAATGTGAATACCATGTATAATTATATTAATCTTACTGATTATATATCATATAAATTCAATATAAACAATTTTAATGATATATATTATAATAATGATCAAAAATTAAATTAATAAACTATTAATAAAAATAAAAATTTTAATTAACTTATATTTAAATGACGCAAAATGATTCAAAATAAAATCAAATTATATTACAAAATAATAATATTTAATTTTTAAATTTTTCATTCTTTTTATAAGCTTATATTTTTTTAAAAAAATCAATTATTTAAATAATGTTTGTCTTGCTCGAAATTTATTTTGTAATTAATTTTTGTAAAAAATTAAACTATAAATAATTAAATTGAATATTTAAAATTATAATAAATAGACATAAAAATTAGATTTATTATTCATTAAATAGTATATAGGTGTTAAAAGGTTTATGTATTTATAGGTTTCGGGGTTTATTAGCTTATTGATTTAAGTAAGCAGGCATTTAATGGTCTATGGGCTTTATTTAAAAAATGAAATTACAAAAAATTTATTTTTATTATCTTTTCACATATTTTTAAGTTTAAACCTTTGAAAATATAATAATTTCAAATTATTAAAAATCAATTATATAAATATTGTTTTACCTATCTCGAAATTTATTTCGTAATTAATTTTTTTAAAAATTAAACTATAAATGATTAAATTGAATATTTAAAATTATAATAAATAGACATAAAAATGAGATTTATTATTCATTAAGTAGTATATAGATGTTAAAGGGTTTATGTATTTAGGGGTTTCGGGGTTTATCAGCTTACTAATTTAAGTAAGAAGGCATTATTGGTCCATAGGCTTTATTTAAAAAATTAAATAAAATAAAAATTATTTTTATTATTTTTTATCATATTTTCAAGGTTATAACCATTGAAAATATGATAATTTTAAAATTTGTTTCAATAGAGAATACATTATTTATTTATAATAATCTTAATAATTTTATATAATATAACTTCAATATAAACAATTTTATTGATAGATATTCTAATAATTCTCAAATAATAAATTAAAAATCTATAATTAATAAAATTCATATTACTTAAAATATAATATGAAAACCAAAAATAATTCAAAATCAAGAGAAAATGTTTTAATAAATAATAATTATTTTTTTTTAATTTTTTTTATTTTAAAAAGTTTATCTATATTTTTTTAATGAAAAATAATTTATATAAATTATATCTATCTAACTCATAATTTATTTTGTAAGTAATATTTATATAAAAATAAACAATTAACTAATTAAAATGAATATTTTAACTTATAATTAAAACAATAATATTGAGATTTATTATTTATTATTTTGGGTATAATGGTTTAATTTAAATAAGATCTGTCCAATGAAAATTTAATTTGTAATTAATATTTCTATAACAATAAACTAATAAATAATTAAAATAAAATTAAAAATTATACTGAATACAAATTTAAATGATATTTATGATTTATTATTAATGTATAATAGTTTAATGTTTTAAGTATTTATAGGTTTTGTCATTTATTAGTTTAATGATTTATGTTTTTAGGAAATTAGTGGTTTATAGGTATTATTTAAACAATAAAATAACAAAAAAAAATTGCAATTTTTTATCATTTTCATAGGTTATAACTAATGAAAATATAATAATATTTAAAATTTTTTGAAATGTGAATACAATCTTTAGTTATATTAATATTAATAATTATATATCATTTACATTCAATTTAAACAATTTTATTGATAAATATATTAATAATGATCAAAAATGAAATTAATAAACTATTGATAATAAGATAGAGATTAATTAATAAACTATTGATAGATATTATAATTATCATTCATTATATAGTTTATATAGGTTTAATGCATTAAGTATTTAGGGGGTTTTGGGGTTTAGGAGTCTATAGATTTAAATGTTTAGGTATTTTGTGATTTATAATTTTTATTAAAATAATAAAAATATAAATAATAATTTTTGAGATTTTTTATCATTTTTGAAGGTTATAACCTTTGAAAATATAATAATTTTAAATTTTTTTTCAAAACTAAAAATAATATTTAGTTATAATAATAATAAAAAATAATAAAACAATAAAATTCAATATAAGTAATTTTATTGATAGATAGTATAATAATGATCAAAAAATAAATTAATAAATTATTATTAATAAGATTGATAATAATTAAAATATAATTTAAAAACCTATATACAATGATTCAAAATCAAAGTAAAATATATTACTAAATAATAATATTTTGTTTTTAAATTTTTACTTATTTTTATAACCTTATATTTTTTTTGAATTAAAAATAAATTATTAAAATTATATTTGTCTCACTCATTATTTACTTTGTAATTAACATTTCAATAAAAAATAAACTAATAAATAATTAAAATGAATTTTTAAAATTATAATGAAAACATATTAAAATGAAATTTGTGATTTATTATATATGGAATACCGGTTTATTGGTTTATGAGTTTAGCAATTTAAGTTTTCAGCATATTATGGTTTATAGATTTTACTTAAATAAAAAAAAAATTTTAAAATTTTTTCTTATTTTCTTACGTTATAAACTTTAAAAATATAATAATTTTTAAAATTTTGTGAAATGTGAATACCATGTATAATTATAGTAATCTTACTGATTATATATCATATAAATTCAATATAAACAATTGTAATGATAGATTATTATAATAATGATCAAAAATTAAATTAATAAACTATTAATAAAAATATAAATTTTAATTAAAATATATATACATGATGCAAAATGATTCAAAATAAAATCAAAATATATTACAAAATAATAATATTTAATTTTAAAATTTTTCCTTCATTTTATTAACTTATATTTTTTTTATTAAAAATCAATTATTTAAATAATGTTTGTCCTGCTCAAAATTTATTTTGTAAATAAATTCTGTAAAAAATTAAACTATAAATAATTAAATTGAATATTTAAAATTATAATAAATAAACATAAAAATGAGATTTATTATTCATTAAGTAGTATATAGATGTTAAAAGGTTTATGTATTTAGGGGTTTCGGGGTTTATTAGCTTACTGATTTAAGTAAGGATGCATTTAATGGTATATAGATATAAATTCATATTTATTTATAATAATCATAATAATTATATATAATATAAATTCAATATAATCAATTTTATTAATAGATATTCTTATAAATTAAAAAAAATAAATTAAAAATCTATAATGATTTAAATTCATATTACTTAAAATATAATATTAAAACCTAAAATGATTCAATAGCAAATGAAAATGTATTACCAAATAATAATTATTTGTTTTGAAATTTTTTTTACTTTTAAAAAGTTTATCTATCTAACTCATAATTTATTTTGTAATTAATATTTATATAAAAATAAACAAATAACTAATTAAAATGAATATATTAAATTATAATAAATACAATAATATTGAGATTTATTATTTATTATTTAGGGTATACTGGTTTAATTTAAATAAGACCTATATCACTGATAATTTAATTTGTAATTAATATTTCTATAAAAATAAATTGATAAATAATTAAAATAAAAATTAAAAATTAAATTGAATACAAATTTAATTGATATTTATGATTTATTATTAATGTATACCATTTTAATGGATTAAGTATTTAGATGTTTTGTCGTTTATGAGTTTAGTGATTTATGTTTTTAGGCACTTAGTGGTTTATAGGTATTACTTAAACAATAAAATAAAAAAAATTGTAATTTTTTCTCATTTTCATTGGTTATAACCATTGAAAATATAATAATATTTAAAATTTTTGAAATGTGAATACAATCTTTAGTTATATTAATATTAATAATTATATATCATATAAATTCAATATAATCAATTTTATAGATAGATTTATTAATAATGATCAAAAATTCAATTAATAAACTATTAATAATAAGATAGTGATTAATTAATAAACTATTGATAGATATTATAATTATCATTTATTATATAGATTTTATATGTTTAATGCTTTAAGTATTTAGGGGGTTTTAGGAGTATATATATTTAAAGGTTTAGGTATTTAGTGGTTTATAAGTTTTATTAATATAATAAAATTATCAAAAAATTATTTTTGTTATTTTTTATCATTTTTGAAAGTTATAACCTTTGAAAATATAATAATTTTTAAATATTTTTTCAAAATGTAAATATCATATTTATCTATAATAATATTAATAATTATTAAACATTAAAATTCGATATAAGTAATTTTATTGATAGATATTATAATAATGATCAAAAAATAAATTAAGAAACTATTATGAATAAGATTGATAGAAATTAAAATATAATTTCAAAACCAATATACAATGATTCATAATCAATATAAAATATATTACTAAATAATAATTTTTTGTTTTTAAATTTTTATTCTTTTTATAAGATTATATTTTTTTTAATTAAAAATAAATTATTAAAATTATATTTGTCTCACTCATTATTTATTTTGTATTTAACATTTCTATAAAAGTAAACTAATAAATAATTAAAATATATATTTAAAACTATAATTACTACAAATTTAAATGTGATTTATGATTTATTATAAATAGTATAACGGTTTATTTGTTTGATTATTTAGGGGTTTGTTGCTTAGGAGTTTAGCAATTTATGTTTTTAGGTATTTTTTGGTTTATAGGTTTTATTTAAATAATAAAAATAAAATTTTTTTTTTAGATTTTTTAGGATTTTCAATGGTTATAACCTTTAAAAATAAAATAAATTTTTAAATTTTTTGAAATATGAATACCATATATAATTATATTAATATTACTGATTATATATCATATAAATTCAATATAAATAATTTTGATGATATATATTATCATATAGCTCAAAAATTAAATTAATAAACTATTAATAAAAATATAAATATTAATTAAAATATATTTACATGACGCAAAAAAATTCAAAATCAAATCAAAATATATTACTAAATAATAATATTTATTTTTTAAATTTTTCATTCTTTTTATAAGCTCATATTTTATTTAAATAATATTTCCATCACTCGAAATTTATTTTGTAATTAATTTGTGTAAAAAATTAAACTATGAATAATTAAAATAAATATTTAAAATAATAATAAATAGACATAAATTGAGATTTATTATTCATTAAGTACTATATATATATATTAAAAGGTTTATGTATTTAGGGTTTTTGGGGTTTATTAGCTTAGTGATTTAAGTAAGGAGGCATTATTGGTCTGTGGGCTTTATTTTAAAAATGAAAAAAAAATTATTTTTATTATTTTTTATCTTATTTTCAAGGTCATAACCATTGAAAATATGATAATTTTCAAATTTTTTTCAGAAGAGTATACAATATTTATGTATAATAATCATAATAAATATATATAATATAAATTCAATATAAACAATTTTATTGATAGATATTCTAATAATTCTCAAAAAATAAATTAAAAATCTATAATGAATAAGATTCATATTACTTAAAATATAATATGAAAACCTAAAATAATTCAAAATCAAGAGAAAAAGTATTAATAAATAATAAGTATTTTTTATGAAATTTTTTTTATTTTAAAAAGTTTATCTATATTTTATTGATGAAAAATAATTTATATAAAGTATATCTATCTAACTAATAATTTATTTTGTAATTAATATTATATAAAAATAAACAAATAACTAATTAAAATGAATATTTTAAATTATAATGAAAACAATAATATTGAGATTTATTATTTATTATTTAGGGTATACTGGTTTAATTTAAATTAGATCTGTATCACTGATCATTTAATTTGTAATTAATATTTCTATAAAAATAAATTGATAAATAATTAAAATAAAAATTAAAAATTATACTGAATACAAATTTAAATGATATTTATGATATATTATTAATGGATACTTGTTTAAAAGTTTAAGTATTTAAAGGTTTTGTCGTTTAGGTATTTATTGATTTATGTTTTTAGGCACTTAGTGGTTTATATGTATTATTTAAACAATAAAATAACAAAAAAATTGTTGTAATTTTTATTCATTTTCATAGGTTATAACCTCTGATAATATAATAATATTTAAAATTTTTGAAATGTGAATACAACTTTAGTTATATTAATATTAATAATTATATATCATATAAATTCAATATAAACAATTTTATTGATAGATATATTAATAATGATCAATAATTAAATTAAGAAACTATTAATAATAAGATAGAGATTAATTAATAAACTATTGATAGAAATTATAGTTATCTTTTATTATATAGGGTATATAGGTTTAATGTTTTCGGTATTTAGGAGGTTTTGGGGTTTAGTAGTCTATAGATTTAAATGTTTAGGGATTTAGTGGTATATAATTTTTATTTAAATAATAAAATTATAAATAAATTAATTTTGTGATTTTTTATCTTTTTTGAAGGTTATAGCCAATAAAATATATTAATTTTTAAATTTTTTTTCAAAAGTAAATATAATATTTATTTATAATAATCTTAATAATTATAAACATTAAAATTCAATATAAGTAATTTTATATATAGACATTATAATAATGATCAAAAAATAAATTAATAAACTATTATTAATAAGATTGATAACAATTAAAATATAATTTCAAAACCTATATACAATTATTCAAAATCAAAGTAAAATATATTACTAAATAATAATTTTTTGTTTTTAAATTTTTACTTCTTTTTATAAGCTTATATTTTTTTTATTAAAAATAAATTATAAAAATTATATTTGTCTTACTCATTATTTATTTTGTTATTAACATTTATATAAAAAATAATCTAATAAATAATTAAAATGAATATTTAAAATTATAATGAATAGAAATTTAAATGAGATTTGTGATTTATATATATATCGAATACCGGTTTATTAATTTAGGAGTTTAGCAATTCATGTTTTTAGGCATTTTGTGGTTTATACATTTTATAGAAATAATAAAAATAAAAAAATTTTTTTTTAGATTTTTTCGGATATTCAAAGGATATAACCTTTGAAATTAAGATAATTTTTAAAATTTTTTGAAATGTGAAAACCATTTATAATTATATTAATCTTACTGATTATATATCTTATAAATTAAATATAAACAATTTTAATGATAGATATTATAATAATGATCAAAAATTAAATTTATATACTATTAATAAAAATATAAATTTTAATTAAAATAAATTTACATGATTAAAAATAAAATCAAAATATATTACTAAATAATAATATTTAATTTTTAAAATTTTCTTTCTATTTATAAGCTTATTTTTTTTTATTAAAAATCAATTATTTAAATAATGTTTGTCTCGCTCGAAATTTATTTAGTATTTAATTTTTGTATAAAATTAAACTATAAATAATTAAATTGAATATTTAAAATTATAATAAATAGACAAAAAATGAGATTTATTATTCATTATGTCGTATAGATATGTTAAAGTGTTTATGTATTTATGGGTTTCAGGGTTTATGAGCTTACTGATTTTTGTAAGCATGCATTTAATGGTCTATCTGCTTTATTTAAAAAATGAAATTACAAAAAATTTATTTTTATTATTTTTTCTCATATTTTAAAGGTTAAAATCCTTGAAAATATAATAATTTTTAAATTTTTTTAAAGAGTGAATACAATATTTATTTATTATAATCATAATAATTAATATAATATAAATTCAATATAATCAATTTTATTAATTGATATTCTAATAAATAACAAAAAATAAATTAAAAATATATAATGATTTAGATTCATATTACTTAAAATATAATATGAAAACCTAAAATGATTCAATAGCAAAGTAAAATGTATTACAAATTATAATTATTTGTTTTGAAATTTTTTTTTCTTTTAAAAAGTTTATCTATATTTTTTTGATGAAAAATAATTTATATAAATTATATCTATCTAACTCATAATTTATTTTGTAATTAATATTTATATAAAAATAAACAAATAAATAATTAAAATGAATATTTTAAATTATAATGAAAACAATAATATTGAGATTTATTATTTATTATTTAGGGTATAATAGTTTAATTTAAATTAGATCTGTCTCAATGATAATTTAATTTGTAATTAATATTTCGATAAAAATAAACTGATAATTAATTAATATAAAAAATAAAAATTATACTGAATACAAATTTAAATGATATTTATGATTTATTATTAATATATACTAGTTTAATGGTTTAATTATTTAGACGTTTTTTTCGTTTAGGAGTTTAGTGTTTTATGATTATAGTCATTTAGTGGTTTATAGGTATTATTTATATAATAAAATAACAAAAAATAATTTTGCAATTTTTTATCATTTTCATAAGTTATATCCTTTGAAAATATAATAATATTTATAATTTTTTGAAATGTGAATACAATCTTTAGTTATATTAATATTAATAATTATATATCATTTAATTTCAATTTAAATAATTTTATTAATTGATATATTAATAATGATCAAAAATTAAATTAATAATAAGATAGAGATTAATTAATAAATTATTGATAGATATTATAATTATCATTTATTATATAGGTTATATAGCTTTAATGCTTTAAGTATTTAGTGGGTTTTAGTGTTTAGGTGACTATAGATTTAAAAGTTTATGTATTTAGTGTTTTACAATTTTTATTTAAATAATAAAAATATAAAAAATTATTTTTGAGATTTTTTATCATTTTTGAAGGTTATAACCTTTGAAAATATAATAATTTTTAAATTTTTTTTCAAAAGTAAAAATAATATTTAGTTATAATAATATTAATAATTATAAAACATTAAAATTCAATATAAGTAATTTTATTGATAGATATTATAATAATGATCAAAAAATAAATTAATAAACTATATTTAATATGATTGATAGTTATTAAAATATAATCTAATAAACCTATATACAATGATTCAAAATCAAAGTAAGATATATTACTAAGTAATAATTTTTTGTTTTTAAATTTTTAATTCTTTTTATAAGCTTATATTTTTTTTTTGAATAAAAAATAAATTATTAAAATTATATTTGTCTCACTCATTATTTACTCTGTAATTAACATTTCTATAAAAAAGAAACTAATAAATAATTAAAATGAATATTTAAAATTATAATGAATACAAATTAAAATGAGATTTCTGTTTATTATATATGGAATACCGGGTTATTGGTTTGATTATTTAAGAGTTTTCTTGTTTAGGAGTTTAGGAAATTATGTTTTTAGGCATATTGTGGTTTATAGATTTTACTTAAATAATAAAAATAAAAAAAAATTTTTAGATTTTTTTTTGATTTTCAAAGGTTATAACATTTGAAAATATGATAATTTTTAAAATTTTTTGAAATGTGAATACCATGTATAATTATATTAATCTTACTGATTATATATCAAATAAATTCAATATAAATAATTTTAATGATAGATATTATAAGAATGATCAAAAATTAAATTAATAAACTATTAATAAAAATATAAATTTTAATTAAACTATATTTACATTACACAAAATGATTCAAAATCAAATCAAAATATATTACTAAATAATAATATTTAATTTTTAAATTTTTCCTTCTTTTTATAAGCTTATATTTAAATAAAAAATCAATTATTTAAATATTGTTTGTGTCACTCAAAATTTATTTTGTAATAAATTTTTGTAAAAAATTAAACTATAAATAATAAAATTGAATATTTAAAAATATTATAAATAGTCATAAAAATGAGATTTATTATTCATTAAGTAGTATATAGATGTTAAAGGGTTTATATATTTAGGGGTTTCGGTGTTTATGAGCTTACTTATTTAATTAAGCAGGCATCTAAAGGTCTAAATTCTTTATTTAAAAAATGAAATGACAAAAAATTTATTTTTATTATTTTTTATCATATTTTGATGGTTATAACCATTGAAAATATAATAATTTTAATATTTTTTTCAAAAGTGAATACAATATTTATTTATTATAATCATAATAATTATATATAATATAAATTCAATATAATCGATTTTATTGATAGATATTCTAATAAATCTAAAAAAATAAATTAAAAATCTATAATGAATATGATTCATATTACTTAAAATATAATATGAAAACCTAAAATGATTCAAAAGCAAAGAAAATGTATTATGAAATAATAATTATGTGATTTGAAAACTTTTTTTTCTTTTAAAAATTTTATCTATACTTTTTGGATTAAAAATAATTTATATAAATTATATCCATCTAACTCATAATTTATTTTGTAATTAATATTTATATAGAAATAAAAAAATGACTAATTAAAATGAATATTTTAAATTATAATGAAAACAATAATATTGAGATTTATTATTTATTATTTAGGGTATACTAGTTTAATTTAAATTAGATATGTCTAATGAAAATTTAATTTGTAATTAATATTTCTATAAAAATAAACTAATAAATAATTAAAATAATGAAAAATTATTTTTGTGATTTTTTAACATAATTGAAGGTTATACCCTTTCAAAATATATTAATTTTTAAATTTTTTTTCAAAAGTAAATATAATATTTAGTTATAAATTATAAAAATAAATTATTAAAATTAGTTTCTAAATAATAATTTTTTAGATTATTTAAATATTCCTTTTCTTTTGACTAAAAATTTAGTAATACATTTTCTGATTATATTTAGTAATATCATTTTAGATTTTCAAAAATTTTATTTTAATACGAGAACACCTCAAACAATGATATCAAAAAATGATATATTTCATTTATCTTCACATTAATATAATTCTACATTTTCTTATTTTTATAATTAATAAAAATAAACTATAAATAATTTAATAAACTATAAATATCAACAAATCAAACTATATATAATTAAATAAAATAAATACTTATTTAAAAGATATCTTCACATTAATATTTCGAGATATCTTCAATATAAACTATAAATAATAAAAATAAATATTTAATACGACGAGCTCATTATTATTTATTTTTATTATAAACTATATTAAATAAAAATCTAATGAGCTCATTATTAATATTTATTTGTTTATATTAAATATTAATATAAACTATAAATAATTTGTATATCATGTATTTATTTTTATTAATAAAAATAAATATCTAATGAGCTCATTAATATTAATATAAACTATAAATAATAAAAATAAATATAAAAAATAATATTTAATTTATTTATTTTTATTAATTTTTATGATAGAATTTAACAAAAAAAATTCCAAAAAGAATTTTAAAAAAATAATAATAATATAACACCTTTATTATTTTATAAAAATACCGAAACACATATTTTAATATAAAATTTTAATATACATAAATACATGTCAAGAAAAAAATGTTCAACAATAACATTAACATGTCTATTAATATCGAAGATTTTAAACTTTATTGAAGGATTGGATATTGTTAGTCACAATAATATCAAAGAATCAAAATTCTATAAACAAATAAAAACAACGTGAATACCTATAACCTTGATATTAATCTTTAAATCAACTACTCAACAATCTAGAATAAGATTTTGAGCAAAAAATTGCTATAGATATAGAAGTATTATATTTAGTGGCACCGAAAGTACAAAATCTAGAAAACTTCTCTCGAGAGAGCATCACTGTCACATCTCCAATAGTCTATCGTATAACTGTTGAACCTTAATAAAATCAATTATAACTCATGATATGATATGCATATCAAATGCCTTTCACGAGTATGTTATGACTTCTATGAAAAAAGAACATGTCACAACTACCATTCTACTTCTAAATGCACCTATGTCAAACTTCCATCACTCTCTTCAATATTGTGTGATGAAGAAAGATATCTCAATATCGTGACTTATCATATCAACTCCTTTTAATCTTGATATAGCTATAGTAATATGAGTTACTCTTTAATAAATCTCGGAAAGAAACCAAAATACTTTCTAAGAATCTATGGCTACAAACTAGTACATCACTCTCTTAATGAATACATATAAAAAATCCTAGAAACCTACCCACAAGTCTTCAAATATGTTGTGTGATATATCAATAATAGTACCAAGGCAATGATTTTGTTTCACATTTTGGGTCATATCGTCCCTAAAAATCAATCTAAACATCCATAGTTTAGTAAAAGCATATTATAAATAAATTATCTATAAAAAAACATCAAATCAATCATGTGTCAGATCCTTTTGCGAGCATCACAAGAGTCAAGTACAAATGATAAACTTGAATAAATTAATTTTCATGGATACACTAGCAATTTTACATCAATTTGTATGCACTTAATAATTTAAATTTGTCTCAATTTTCTATTATGACCTCCATGTATACTTGAAAAAAAAACCAGTAAAAATGTTAAAATTTTTAACAGAACAAGAAATAAGTAAGTTGAGAGGAAAGAGGACATTTGAAAAAAAAAACTAAATTTAATCAAATTCATAAATTAAGTATAAATACTTAAAAAATTAAATTTATGAAAAGCTGCCTAAGTTTATTTACAAAAAATGGTACTAAATCAAAAAATAAGTATATTTTGATCAACATAATTGACAAAGCCCAAATATATACTTGATAGTCTTTCTATCTATCTATCTCTCTCTCTAAATTTAGTGCTCTCTCTCTCTCTCTTTCACTCTTACCCTCTCTCTTAGCATTAAATCTCACTCTCACTATAATTCATTCGTTAATTCATCATGTTCTCTCTCACATTAATTTAATTCATTTCCAAAAATTAAGTTAATGATAAACCTATTCATATTATCAGAATCTCTTATTGTAAAAAAATATCCAACTTGAAACTCAAATAAAAGTTAAATTAAAATAATTCTACAATGAGAAAAGTAATTTATATATGTGTGTGTGTGTGTGTGTGTGTTTTAGTACACTCATATGAGGGGAATGATATATATAAAGAGTATGACTCGAATGAAAAAAAATGTGAAATAATTATATTGATTGATAAATATAATGTTTTCTTTTTTATTTAAATTATTAAAAATGCAAAGTTATAATAAAATTTGTAATTGAAAAAAATGAAATTGAAAAAAAAAATTAATAACTAATTCATAACAACTTTGAATGGCAATGACCAAAGGGAAGAAATATGTTTGAAGCTGTCAAAGTGGTTTCATTCATGGGGCATTGATTGCTTAGGTGCCCATTTTCTTGTCTGTATTGTATGGCTGAAAATTAAGTAGTTAGAATTTATGTTATTGGCTTATGAAGAAAAAACACAAGAGGTGTTCGAGGTGTTTGAATTCTCTTCATGCGAACCCCATACTCTTAGCTATAAATATCACTACGCATTGATCTATTTCTTCATCGTTTACCTCGCCATCTCTTAGCTCACCATTATGACTTCTTTTTTACCTATTTCCTACTATGCCATGAGTGTGAATGAGACTGTTAAGCGCTCCCTCACCTTCCAAGAGCTAAAAACCCCAAGTCCAAAGCCCTCTATTCCACCCTTTATATTTGTAAATTTATTTTTATCCAACGTCATCTCCGTTCCTAGTGAGGCTGACTCGGACATTTCCCAAAGCACGATGCAGGCAGTATCTGAAAAATCTATAATTATTCTATCTAACAACTCACTAGAATCTCTCTATATAACATGGAATACTGAAATGGAAGCTCTGACTGCCATGGGAGTGCCAACATCAGATCATTCTAGGATAATTGACTCCATTGTTGTTGAGGCCGACAGCATGATGGCCTCTTCTAGATCTGATTCTCAAGCCTTTCCGGGGTTCATCGAAGTCCATGTCTCATCCATGTCGATTTCAGTTGAGATTCACCGCATATTTCAATTTCAGAGTTCACCGGATATGCAGAATGCCATAATGGAGCATCTTGCTTCATGAAGCAACAACACACTTCTAGCTTCTAGAACCTCCATTCATATTCTTGAAAGGGGCCGTCATTCTAGATTTGAAGATGCAACGTGCACCATCTACCCGGATGATATTGATAGCAACACATAATTTCTTCGGATGCCTTGCAAGCATGTTTTCCATGATGATTGCATTGAGAAATGGCTATCCCAGAGTGATTTTTGCCCTACTTGCAGATATCACATGCCGTAGACAACTAAGTGTATGATCGTTGACTGGTTGTATTTTTTTTTCTGTCTTCTAATTGAAATAAACATTATATTTATTTTTTGAATTTCAAGTCCATTCTTATTTATTTTAATGACGCGTGTTGTGTTGGTATTCCCCCCTAATCAAGTGAAAATGAGATGCTTTTTTAATTTAGAATTTTGTGTTATCGCTTATATCTTCAAATTTTATGTTCTGGACGAATAGATGGCACGTTGCTAATTTTCATGAAAACCATTCCCGAGCACATCATTAAAAGAGGAAGATAAAATTATTGTGAGTTGGGCTATACTTTCCAGGAAAGTTGCCATCAACTATATCTTTAAAATATGTTAAGCATTTTGTTTATATGGCTAGGCTTGCATTCTAATTAATTTTTATAAACGAGATATTCACCATCACTATTCACGAACACCCTCTTTTCAAGAGTTTCTGCATCGAAACGAGAAGTTAAGAATTATCCACCTTGGACATTGTTGAGTGGAAGATGATGAAAATTGTTGCGAGAATGGTACGACAGTTCTCAGGCTTGCAGGAATGGGTCATTTTTCTGGACAAGTTACTTCTCCAGATTTCATTCTGAGCAAAAACTCGTAAACTTGTCATTCTATCTGATGAAGATGAGAATTCATATGAGAGAGAACTGGAAGATATTGCATTTTTAAAGTTGTAGGAATCGAAGGCTAGTGTGTTCCTAGTTCAGTTTTTGAAGCTCGTTGGTCAACTACAACAAGTTATTCAAGTTCCAAATAGGGTGGCATGTTTTGGAAATGATATGATTCTCTTCTGAAAAATAGACTGCCAACAGAAACAATGAAAATAAAGCAAAGGCTAATGATTGAGAAGGGATTGGATTGATCATTTGAAGAGTCGTCTTCATTGATGACGATTTACGGGTGGACGTAGGATCTTGAAATAATTAACAGATTTGATAGCAACATTGTTTTAAGGTTAGAAAATAAAAAACTACAAACAATTTACATGCTTTTTTGTTTTTTCGAAAATAAAAAAAAATATTTTCAAATTAATGGCTACTTCTTCCTATTTGTAGTTCTATTAAGAATTTAATTTTTATTTTCGAATTTAGATCTTAGCTACGTGATTTTAAGAATATTAAATTCATGTGAGAAATTACAAAAGTTCCTCACATAGTTTCCAAAACGTGAAATACAAACTTGTAAAAGTTATATAATTAAATCAATTAAATTTTATAAAGTTATTTCTGAATAAGGGTATTCACTTATTTGAGATGCTCCAATGATGAGATTAGACATGTGTGTATGTGGACATACTTAATATATAGACACTCAAACACACACACACACACACATATTTATTTATTTATATATTTATATATAAAATAGTTTCTTTAGAAAAGTTTCCAAAACATAATCAATTAATGTTGAAAATGATTTTTGCTTCCATAAAGATAAAAAAAAATGAGAAATAAATAAATTAATTCTTTGAAAACCTTCTTATTAAAGATTAATCTCTACTTCTACATCCTAATTAGGATATACCTTGCTAGCAATATTTAAAAAAAATAAAATATGAGCTCACCAAAAAACTCTTGAATGGTTAATTAAAAGAAGCAACCTTTTCCTTTGAATTGAATAGTGTTGTCCTAGTGGTTTCTAAAATCTATTTTATAAGCATTATTTGGATTTTGTTTAAAAATGATTTATACTAGACTTGCTTAATGTGTTTTCAAGATGAAACAATACTAAATAGAATTTGTAACACTCTTATATTGATAATTCAAATGAATAATAAACATAAACTTTGAAATATTTTCACCCCATTATCATGTGTTATGTAATTCATAAAATAAAATACATAATTTAAGCTAACACATGATAACAAAGTACTTTCTCAGTGTGTATCGAGAACCAAAATGAATATGAATACATCATCTACAAATTAATTATTTCTCAAAAATCGATATACTTCATTATTAAATACCTCGCACAAAACTATAATTATTAAATTAGATATTAAGACATAATCAAATATATTAGAGTTTTCTTGCTTAGATTATTAAGAAAACAATGTTTTTCCTCCTAGTTGGATCAAAACTAGTAGAAATATATTTTATTAAAAATTGATTTTCCATTTTTGATCAATGGTTAAGTCTTTATATTTTTTGAAGCTAATAGAGGTCTTAGACAAAAAGTTAATTTTTTTCTAGAGTTTTGTACAGAAATAATATGATTAAAATAAAAAATCTAAAAAAATAATGGTTGTTTTAAAAATATGCCCAAACTAGTGTGTCTGGAAAAAGCATGGCAATAGCCATCATTGTGAATGGCGGCCATTGACAGTTGCCATGTGGTTGAATTTTAAAAATCAGAGATCTGCGCTATGAATGTCGGCTATTGAAAATACTATGAAGATCTCACTATGTCCCTCGCCTCTCTACCCTCGCCCGTCTCTCCTTGCCCCTCTACCCTCGCCAATCTTTCCTCATCTGTCTCCCCTCACCTCTCGCCCCTCCCTTTTCACCCCTCTCTCCCCGCCCATCTCCAGGAGCTCCTTCATGGAGCTCCTTCGAGTTTCATGATGAAGCGCTAGTGAGCTCTAATGAGCTCGTCTATTTAAATTTAACAAAAATAAATAATAAAAATAAATAATAATAGAATTTATTTTGTAATTAATTTTAATTTAATTAATTTTTATTATTTTTAATAATAAAATTAAATATTATTATTAATAAAAATAAATAAATATCTAATTTAATTAATTTATTTTTATTATTTACAAAAATACTTTGTAGTTTAATAATAAAAATAAATATTAATAAAAATAAATTCATTAAATATTTAATAAAAATAATAATAGTTTATATTAATATTAATTTAATTTATTATTTATAGTTTATATAAATAATAAAAATAAATATTAAATTTTTTTTTTGATATGCCTAAAAACTATAAATAATAAAAATAAATATTTTTGATATCATTTGAGATATCAAAAAATGATATCTCGAAATTTATATTGTAATTAATTTTTGTAAACAATTAAACTATAAATAATTAAATTAAATATTTAAAATTATTATAAATAGACATAAAAATGAGATTTATTATTCATTAAGTAGTATATAGATGTTAAAGGGTTTGTGTATTTAGTGGTTTCGGGGTTTATGAGCTTACTGATTTAAGTAAGGAGGCATTATTGGTCTATAGGCTATATTTAAAAAATGAAATAAAAAAAATTATTTTTATTATTTTTATCATATTTTCAAGGTTATAACCATTGAAAATATGATAATTTTTAAATTTTTTTCAAGAGTGAATACAATATTTATTTATAATAATTATATATAATATAAATTAAATATAAACAATTTTATTGATAGATATTTTAATAATTCTCAAAAAATAAATTAAAAATCTATAATGAATAAGATTCATATTACCTAAAATATAATATGAAAACCTAAAATGATTCAATTACAAAGGAAAATGTATTACTAAATAATAATTATTTGTTTTGTTTTTTTTATTGTAAAAAGTTTATATATATTTTTTTGATGAAAAATAATTTACATAAATTATATCTATCTAACTCATAATTTCTTTTGTAATTAATATTTATATAAAAATAAACAAATAACTAATTAAAATGAATATTTTAAATTATAATGAAAACAATAATATTGAGATTTATTATTTATTATTTTGGGTATACTAGTTTAATTTAAATTAGATCTGTCTCACTGATAATTTAATTTGTAATTAATATTTCTATAAAAATAAACTAATAAATATTTAAAATAAAAATTAAAAATTATACAGAATACAAATTTAAATGATATTTATGATTTATTATTAATGCATACTAGTTTAAATGTTTAAGTATTTAAAGGTTTTGTCGTTTAGGAGTTTAGTGATTTATATTTTTAGGCACTTAGTGGTTTATAGGTATTATTTAAACAATAAAATAACAAAAAAAAATGTGGTAATTTTTTATGATTTTCATAGGTTATAACCTTTGAAAATATAATAATATTTAAAATTTTTGATAGATCTATCAATAATTATTTTAATAATTATATTTAAAATGTGAATACAATCTTTAATTATATTAATATTAATAATTATATATCATATAAATTCAATATAAACAATTTTATTGATAGATATATTAATAATGATCAAAAATTAAATAAATAAACTATTAATAATAAGATACAGATTAATTAATAAACTATTGATAGATGTTATAATTATCCTTTATTATATAGGTCATATAGGTTTAATGCTTTAAGTATTTAGGGGATTTTGGGGTTTAGTAGTCTATAGATTTAAATGTTTTGGTATTTACTGATTTTTAATTTTTATTTAAATAATAAAATTATAAAAAAATTATTTTTTTTTTGATTTTTAATCATTTTCGAAGGTTATAACCTTTGAAAATATAATAATTTTTAAATTTTTTTTCAAATGAAAAATTAATATTTACTTATAATAATCTTAATAATTATTAAACATTAAAATTCAATATAAGTAATTTTATTGATAGACATTATAATTATGATCAAAAAATAAATTAATAAACTATTATTAATAAGATTGAAAGTAATTAAAATATAATTTAAAAACCTATTTACAATGATTCAAAATCAATGTAAAATATATTACTAAATAATAATTTTTTGTTATTTAATTTTTACTTCTTTATATAAGCTTATATTTTTTTTTGAATAAAAAATAAATTATTAAAATTATATATGTCTCACTCATTATTTATTTTGTAATTCACATTTATATAAAAAATAATCTAATAAATAATTAAAATGAATATTTAAAATTATAATGAATAGAATTTTAAATGAGATTTGTGATTTATTATATATGGTATACCTATTTATTGGTTTGATTATTTATGAGTTTTATTATTTAGGAGTTTAGCAATTTATGTTTTTAGGCATATTGTGGTTTATAGGTTTTATTTACATAATAAAAATAAAAAAAAATTTTTTGATTTTTTCTGATTTTCAAAGCGTATAACCTTTGAAAATAAGATAATTTTTAAAATTTATTGAAATGTCAATACCATGTATAATTATATAAATCATACTGATTATATATCATATAAATTCAATATAAACAATTTTAATGATAGAAATTATAATAATGATCAAAGATTAAATTAATAAGCTATTTATAAAATTATATATTTTAATCAAAATATATTTACATGATACAAAATTATTCAAAATAAAATCAAAATATAATACTAAATAATAATATTTAATTTTTAAATTTTTCATTCTTTTTATAAGTTTATATTTTTTTAAAATAAATCAATTATTTAAAGAATGTTTGTGTCACTCGAATTTTATTTTGTAATTAATTTTTGTAAAAAATTAAACTATAAATAATTAAATTGAATATTTAAAATTATTATAAATTAACATAAAAATGAGATTTATTATTCATTAAGTAGTATATAGATGTTAAAGGGTTTATGTATTTAGAGGTTTTGGGGTTTATGAGCTTACTGATTTAAGTAAGCATGCATTTAAAGGTCTATATTCTTTATTTAAAAAATGAAATAACAAAAAATTTATTTGTATTATTTTTTATCATATTTTGAAGGTTATAACCATTGAAAATATAATAATTTTTAAATTTTTTTCAAAAGTCAATACAATATTTAATTATTATAATCATAATAATTATATATAATATAAATTCAATACATTCGATTTTATTGATAGATATTCTAATAAATCAAAAAAAATAAATTAAAAATCTATAATGAATATGATTCATATTACTTAAAATATAATATGAAAACGTAAAATGATTCAAAAGCAAAGGAAAATGTATTACTAAATAATAATTATTTGATTTGAAAATTTTTTTTCCCTTAAAAAGTTTATCTATACTTTTTGGATTAAAAATAATTTATATAAATTATATCTATCTAACTAATAATTTATTTTGTAATTAATATTTATATAAAAATAAACAAATGACTAATTAAAATGAATGTTTAAATTATAATGAAAACAATAATATTGAGATTTATTATTTATTATTTCGGGTATACTGGTTTAATTAAAATTAGATATGTCCAATGAAAATATAATTTGTAATTAATATTTCTATAAAAATAAACTAATAAATAATTAAAATATAATTAAAATTTATGCTGAATACAAATTTAAATGATATTTATGATTTATTATTAATGTATACTAGTTTAATGGTTCAAGTATTTAGAGGTTTTGTCATTTAGGAGGTTAGTGATTTTTGTTTTTAGGCATTTAGTGGTTTATAGGTATTATTTAAATAATTAAATAACAAAAAAAAATTGTACTTTTTTCTCATTTTCTTAGGTTATAACCTTTGAAGATATAATAATATTTAAAATTTTTTGAAATGTGAATATAATATTTAGTTATAATAATATTAATAATTATATATCTTAAAAATTCAATATAAACAATTTTATTGTTAGATATATCAATAATGATAACAAATTAAATTAATAAACTATTAATAATAAGATAGATATTAATTAATAAACTATTGATAGATATTATAATTATCATTTATTATATAGATTATATATGTTTAATGCTTTAAGTATTTAGGGGGTTTTGGGGTTTAGGAGTCTATAGATTTAAAGGTTTAGGTATTTAGTTGTTTATAAGTTTTATTTAAAAAATAAAATTATAAAAAAATTATTTTTTTGATATTTTAACATTTTTGAAAGTTATAACCATTGAAAATATAATAATTTTTAAATATTTTTTCAAATGTAAATATAATATTTAGCTATAATAATGTTAATAATTATAAAACATTAAAATTCAATATAAGTAATTTTATTGATAGATATTATAATAATGATCAAAAAAAAATTAATAATCTATTATAAATAAGATTGATAGAAATTAAAATATAATTTCAAAAACTATATACACTGATTCAAAATCAGTGTAAAATATATTACTGAATAATAATTTTTTTATTTTTAAATTTTTACTTCTTTTTTAAGGTTATATTTTTTTTGATTAAAAATAAATTATTAAAATTATATTTGTCTCACACATTATTTATTTTGTAATTAACATTTCTCTAAATATAAACTAATAAATAATTAAAATGAATATTTAAAATTATAATGGATACAAATTAAGATGAAATTTGTGATTTATTATAAATGGTATACCGGTTTATTGTTTTGTTCATTTAGGAGTTTTGTTGTTTAGGAGTTTAGTAATTTATGTTTTTTGGCATTTTGTGGTTTATAGGTTTTATTTAAATATAAAAAATAAAAATTTTTTTTTCAATTTTTTCGGATTTTCAAAGGTTAACCTTGAAAATATGATATAAAATAATAAAAATAATTTTTTTTATTTTATTTTTTAAATAAAGCCTATAGACCATTAAATGCTTGCTTACTTAAATAAGTAAGCTCATAAACTACGAAACACCTAAATACATAAATAATTTATCATTTATATACTACTTAATGAAAAATAAATCTCATTTTTATGTCTATTTATTATAATTTTAAATATATATTTTAAATATTCATAGTTTATTATTTACAAAAATAATTACAAAATAAATTTCGAGTGAGACAAATATTATTTAAATAATTGATTTTTAATAAAAATAAAATATGAGCTTATAAAAAAATGAAAAATTTGAAAATTAAATATTATTATTTAGTAATATATTTTGATTTGGTTTTGAATAATTTTGCGTCTTTTAAATATATTTTAATTAATATTTATATTTTTATTATTAGTTTATTAATTTAATTTTTGATCATTATTATAATATCTATTATTAAAATTGTTTATATTGAATTTATATGATATATAATCAGTAAGATTAATATAATTATACACGGTATTCACATTTCAAAAAATTTTAAAAATTATATTATTTTCAAAGGTTATAACCTTTTAAAATTATAAAAAATATAAGAAAATATTTTTTTATTTTTATTATTTAAATAAAACCTATAAACCACAAAATGCCTAAAACATGAATTGCTAAACTCCTAAACAACAAAACTCTTAAATAATCAAACCAATAAACCTGTATAGCTTTTATAATAAATCACAAATTTCATCTTAATTTATATTAATTATAATTTTAAATATTCATTTTAATTATTTATTAGTTTATTTTTTATAGAAATGTTAATTACAAAATAAATAATGAGTGAGACAAATATAATTTTAATAATTTTTTTTAATAAAAAAAAATATATATATAAGTTTATAAAAAGAAGTAAAAATTTAAAAACAAAAAATTATTATTTAGTAATATATTTTCTTTGATTTTGAATCATTGTATATATGTTTTGAAATTATATTTTAATTTCTATCAATCTTATTAATAATAGTTTATTAATTTATTTTTTGATCATTATTATAATGTCTATAAATAAAATTACTTATATTGAATTTTAATGTTTATAATTATTAAGAATATTATAACTAAATATTATATTTACTTATGAAAAAAAATTTAAAAATTAATATATTTTCAACGAGTATAACCTTAAAAAATTATAAAAAATCAGAAAATTAATTTTTTTATAATTTTATTATTTAAATAAAACTTAAATACTACTAAATACCTAAACATTTAAATCTATAGACTCCAAAACCCCAAAACCCCCTAATACTGAAAGCATTAAACCTATATAACCTATATAATAAATGCTAACTATAATATCTATCAATAGTTTATTAATTAATCTCTGTCTTATTATTAATAGTTTATTAATTTTTATTTTTGATCATTATTAATATATCTATCAATAATATTGTTTAAATTGAATTTAAATGATATATTTTTATTAATATTAATATAACTAGAGATTGTATTCACATTTCAAAAAATATTAAATAATATTTTATTTTCAAAGGTTATAACCTATGAAAATGATAAAAAATTGCAAAATTTTTTTTTGTTATTATATTATTTAAATAATACCTATAAACCACAAAATGCATAAAAACATATATCACTAAACTCCTAAACATTAAAACCACTAAATACTTAAACCATTAAAATAGTATACATTAATAATAAATCATAAATATCATTTAAATTTGTATTCAGTATAATTTTTAATTTTTATTTTAAATATTTATCAGTTTATTTTTATAGATATATTAATTACAAATTAAATTATCCGTGAGATAGATCTAATTTAAATTAAACTAGTATACCCTAAATAATAAATCTCAATATTTTTGTTTTCATTATAATTTAAAATTTTCATTTAAATTATTTAATTGTTTATTTTTATATAAATATTAATTACAAAATAAATTTTGAGTTAGATAGATATAATTTATATAAATTATTTTTAATCCAAAAAGTATAGATAAACATTTTCAAATAAAAAAAATTTTAAAATCAAATAATTATTATTTGGTAATACAATTTCCTTTGCTATTGAATCATTTTAGTTTTTCATATTATATTTTACTAATATGAATCTAAATCATTATAGATTTTTAAATAATTTTTTTTGATTTATCAGAATATCTATCAATAAAATTGATTATATTGAATTTATATTATATTTAATTATTATGATTATTATAATTAAATATTGTATTCACTCTTTTAAAAAATTTAAAAATTATTAGATTTTCACGGATTATAACCTTGAAAATATGAGATAAAATAATAAAAATAATTTTTTTGTAAATCCATTTTTTAAATAAAGCATATAGACCATTAAATGCCTGCTTACATAAATCAGTTAGCTCATAAACCCTGAAACCCCTAAATACATAAAGCCTTTAACATCTATATAATACTTAATGAATAATTAATCTCATTTTTTGTCTATTTATTATAATTTTAAATATTCAATTTAATTATTTATAGTTTAATTTTTTATAAAAATTAATTACAAAATATATTTCGAGTGAGACAAACATTATTTAAATAATTGATTTTTAATAAAAAACATATGAGCTAATAAAAATAAGGAAAAATTTAAAAATTAAATATTATTATTTAGTAATATATTTTGATTTTATTTTGAATCATTTTGCGTCATCTAAATATATTTTAAGTAAATTTTATATTTTTATAAATAGTTTATAAATTTAATTTTTGTTCATTATTATAATATCTATCATTAAAATTGTTTATATTGAATTTATATGATATATAATTAGTAAGATTAATATAATTATACATGGTATTCACATTTCAAAAAATTTTAAAAATTATCTTATTTCAAAGGTTATAACCTTTGAAAATCAGAAAAAATCTATAATTTTTTTTTTATTTTTATTAAGTAAATAAAACCTATAAACCACAAAATGCCTAAAAACATAAATTGCTAAACTCCTAAACAACAAAACTCATAAATAATCCAACCAATAAACTAGTATACCGTTTATAAATAAATCACAAATTTCATTTTAATTTGTATTCATTATACATTTAAATATTCATTTTAATTATTTATTAGTTTATTTTTTTAGAAATATTAATTAAAAATAAATAATGAGTGAGACAAATTTAATTTTAATAATTTATTTTTAATCAAAAAAAAAATATAAGCTTATAAAAAGAAGTAAAAATTTAAAAACAAAAAATTATTATTTAGATAATAATTTTAATAATTTATTTCAATAATTTATAACTAAATATTATATTTACTTTTGAAAAAAATTTAAAAATTAATATATTTTCAAAGGGTATAACCTTCAAAAATGATAAAAAATCACAAAAATAATTTTTTTATAATTTTATTATTTAAATAAAACTTATATACCACTAAATAACTAAACATTTAAATCTATAGACTCCTAAACCCCAAAACTCCCTAAATACTGAAAGCATATATACCTATATAACTTATATAATAAAAGATAACTATAATATCTATCAATAGTTTATTAATTAATCTATATCTTATTATTAATAGTTTATTAATTTAATTATTGATTATTATTAATATATCTATTAAAAAAATTGTTTATATTGAATTTATAATATATATAATTATTTATAATAATATAACTAAATATTGTATTCACATTTCAAAAATATTAAATATTATTATATTTTCAATGGTTATAACCTATGAAAATGTTAAAAAATTACAATATTTTTTTTGTTATTTTATTGTTTAAATAATACCTATAAACCACTAACTGCCTAAAAACATAAATAACTAAACACCTAAATGACAAAACCTCTAAACCAAAACCATTAAAGTAGTTTACATTAATAATAAATAATAAATATCATTTAAATTTGTATTCAGTATAATTTTTAATTTTTATTTTAATTATTTATTAGTTTATTTTTATACAAATATTAATTACAAATTAAATTATCAGTGAGAAAGATCTAATTTAAATTAAACTAGTATACCCTAAATAATAAATAATAAATCTCAATATTATTGTTTTCATTATAATTTAAAATATTCATTTAAATTATTTATTTGTTTATTTTTATATAAATATTAATTACAAAATAAATTTTGAGTTAGATAGATATAATTTATATAAATTATTTTTAATCAAAAAAATATAGATAAACTTTTAAAAAAAAAAAATTTCAAAACAAATAATTATTATATGGTAATACAATATCCTTTGCTATTGAATCATTTTAGGTTTTCATATTCTATTTTAACTAATATGAATCTAAATCATTATAGATTTTTAATTAATTTTTTTTGATTTATCAGAAAAAATATAAATAAAATTGATTATATTGAATTTATATTATATTTAATTATTATGATTATTATAAATAAATATTGTATTCACTCTTTTAAAAAATTTAAAAAATAATTAGATTTTGAAGGATTATAACCTTGAAATTATGAGATAAAATAATAAATATAATTTTTTTGTGAATTCATTTTTTAAATAAAGAATATATACCATTAAATGCCTGCTTACTTAAATCAGTTAGCTCATAAACCCTGAAACCCCTATATACTACTTAATGAATAATAAATATCATTTTTTGTCTATTTATTATAATTTTAAATATTCAATTTAATTATTTATAGTTTAATTTTTTTATAAAAATTAATTACAAAATATATTTCGAGCGAGACAAACATTATTTAAATAATTGATTTTTAATAAAAAAAATATGAGCTAATAAAAATAAGGAAAAATTTAAAAATTAAATATTATTATTTAGTAATATATTTTGATTTTATTTTGAATCATTTTGCGTCATGTAAATATATTTTAAGTAAATTTTATATTTTTATTAATAGTTTATAAATTTAATTTTTGATCATTATTATAATATCTATCATTAAAATTGTTTATATTGAATTTATATGATATATAATTAGTAAGATTAATATAATTATACATGGTATTCACATTTCAAAAAATTTTAAAAATTATCTTATTTCAAAGGTTATAACCTTTGAAAATCAGAAAAAATCTATAATTTTTTTTATTTTATTAAGTAAATAAAACCTATAAACCACAAAATGCCTAAAAACATAAATTGCTAAACTCCTAAACAATAAAACTCCTAAATAATCAAACCAATAAACTGGTATACCGTTTATAATAAATCACAATTTTCATTTTAATTTGTATTCATTATACATTTAAATATTCATTTTAATTATTTATTAGTTTATTTTTTATAGAAATGTTAATTACAAAATAAATAATGACTAAGACAAATTTAATTTTAATAATTTATTTTTAATCAAAAAAAAATATAAGCTTATAAAAAGAAGTAAAAATTTAAAAACAAAAAATTATTATTTAGATAATAATTTTAATAATTTATTTTAATAATTTATAACTAAATATTATATTTACTTTTGAAAAAAAATTAAAAAATTAATATATTTTCAAAGGGTATAACCTTCAAAAATGATAAAAAATCACAAAAATAATTTTTTTATAATTTTATTATTTAAATAAAACTTATATACCACTAAATACCTAAACATTTAAATCTATAGACTACTAAACCCCAAAACCCCCTAAATACTGAAAGCATTAAACCTATATAACCTATATAATAAAAGATAACTATAATATCTATCAATAGTTTATTAATTAATCTCTATCTTATTATTAATAGTTTATTAATTTAATTATTGATTATTATTAATATATCTATTAATAAAATTGTTTATATTGAATTTATATGATATATAATTATTAATATTAATATAACTAAAGATTGTATTCATATTTCAAAAATTTTAATATTATTATATTTTCAAAGGTTATAACCTATGAAAATGAGAAAAAATTACAATATTTTTTTTGTTATTTTATTGTTTAAATAATACCTATAAACCACTAACTGCCTAAAAACATAAATCACTAAACACCTAAATGACAAAACCTCTAAATACTTAAACCATTAAACTAGTATACATTAATAATAAATCATAAATATCATTTAAATTTGTATTCAGTATAATTTTTAATTTTTATTTTAATTATTTATCAGTTTATTTTTATACAAATATTAATTACAAATTAAATTATCAGTGAGACAGATCTAATTTAAATTAAACCAATATACCCTAAATAATAAATAATAAATCTCAATATTATTGTTTTCATTATAATTTAAAATATTCATTTAAATTATTTATTTGTTTATTTTTATATAAATATTAATTACAAAATAAATTATGAGTTAGATAGATATAATTTATATAAATTATTTTTAATCAAAAAAGTATAGATAAACTTTTTAAAAGAAAAAAAAATTTAAAACAAATAATTATTATTTGGTAATACAATTTCTTTTGCTATTGAATCATTTTAGCTTTTCATATTATATTTTAACTAATATGAATCTAAATCATTATAGATTTTTAATTAATTTTTTTTGATTTATCAGAATATCTATCAATAAAATTGATTATATTGAATTTATATTATATTTAATTATTATGATTATTATAATTAAATATTGTATTCACTCTTTTAAAAAATTTAAAAATTATTAGATTTTCAAGGATTATAACCTTGAAAATATGAGATAAAATAATAAAAATAATTTTTTTGTAAATTGATTTTTTAAATAAAGCATATAGACCATTAAATGCCTGCTTACATAAATCAGTTAGCTCATAAACCCTGAAACCCCTAAATACATAAACCCTTTAACATCTATATACTACTTAATGAATAATAAATCTCATTTTTTGCCTATTTATTATAATATTAAATATTCAATTTAATTATTTATAGATTAATTTTTTATAAAAATTAATTACAAAAGATATTTCGAGCGAGACAAACATTATTTAAATAATTGATTTTTAATAAAAAACATATGAGCTAATAAAAATAAGGAAAAATTTAAAAATTAAATATAATTATTTAGTAATATATTTTGATTTTATTTTGAATCATTTTGCGTCATGTAAATATATTTTAAGTAAATTTTATATTTTTATTAATAGTTTATAAATTTAATTTTTGATCATTATTATAATATCTATCATTAAAATTGTTTATATTGAATTTATATGATATATAACCAGTAAGATTAATATAATTATACATGGTATTCACATTTCAAAAAATTTTAAAAATTATCTTATTTCAAAGGTTATAACCTTTGAAAATCAGAAAAAATCTATAATTTTTTTTTTATTTTTATTAAGTAAATAAAACTTATAAACCACAAAATGCCTAAAAATATAAATTGCTAAACTCCTAAACAACAAAACTCCTAAATAATCCAACCAATAAACTGGTATACCGTTTATAATAAATCACAAATTTAATTTTAATTGTATTCATTATACATTTAAATATTCATTTTAATTATTTATTAGTTTATTTTTTCTAGAAATGTTAATTACAAAATAAATAATGAGTGAGACAAATTTAATTTTAATAATTTATTTTTAATCAAAAAAAATATATAAGCTTATAAAAAGAAGTAAAAATTTAAAAACAAAAAATTATTATTTAGATAATAATTTAAATAATTTATTTCAATAATTTATAACTAAATATTATATTTACTTTTGAAAAAAATTTAAAAATTAATATATTTTCAAAGGGTATAACCTTGAAAAATGATAAAAAATCACAAAAATAATTTTTTTATAATTTTATTATTTAAATAAAACTTATATACCACTAAATACCTAAACATTTAAATCTATAGACTCCTAAAGCCCAAAACCCCCTAAATATTGAAAGCATTATACCTATATAACCTATATAATAAAAGATAACTATAATATCTATCAATAGTTTATTAATTAATCTATATCTTATTATTAATAGTTTATTAATTTAATTATTGATTATTATTAATATATCTATTAATAAAATTGTTTATATTGAATTTATAAGATATATAATTATTAATAATAATATAACTAAAGATTGTATTCACATTTCAAAAATTTTAAATATTATTATATTATAAAAGGTTATAACCTATGAAAATGATAAAAAATTACAATATTTTTTTTGTAATTTTATTGTTTAAATAATACCTATAAACCACTAACTACCTAAAAACATAAATAACTAAACACCTAAATGACAAAACCTCTAAATAATTAAACCATTAAACTAGTATACATTAATAATAAATCATAAATATCATTTAAATTTGTATTCAGTATAATTTTTAATTTTTATTTTAATTATTTATCAGTTTATTTTTATACAAATATTAATTACAGATTAAATTATCAGTGAGACAGATCTAATTTAAATTAAACTAGTATACCCTAAATAATAAATAATAAATCTCAATATTATTGTTTCATTATAATTTAAAATATTCATTTTAATTAGTTATTTGTTCATTTTTATATAAATATTAATTACAAAATAAATTATGAGTTAGATAGATATAATTTATATAAATTAATTTTCATCAAAAAATAGAGATAAACTTGTTAAAATAAAAAAAAATCAAAACAAATAATTATTATTTAGTAATACATTTTCCTTTGTTATTGAATCATTTTAGGTTTTCATATTATATTTTAAGTAATATGAATCTTATTCATTATAGATTTTTAATTTATTTTTTTGAGAATTATTAGAATATCTATCAATAAAATTGTTTATATTGAATTTATATTATATATAATTATTATGATTATTATAAATAAATATTGTATTCACTCTTGAAAAAAATTTAAAAATTATTATATTTTCAAGGATTATAACCTTGAAAATATGAGAAAAAATAATAAAAATAAATTTTTGTTATTTCATTTTTTAAATAAAGCCTATAGACCATTAAATGCCTGCTTACTTAAATCAGTAAGCTCATAAACTACGAAACCCCTAAATACATAAACCTTTAATCATCTATATACTACTTAATGAATAATAAATCTCATTTTTATGTACTATTTATTATAATTTTAAATATTAATTTAATTATTTATAGTTTAATTTTTTACAAAAATTAATTACAAAATAAAATTCAGCAAGACAAACATTATTTAAATAATTGATTTTTAATAAAAAAAATATGAGCTTATAAAAAATGAAAAATTTAAAAATTAAATATTATTATTTAATAATATATTTTGATTTTATTTTGAATCATTTTGCGTCTTTTAAATATATTTTAATTAATATTTATATTTTTATTATTAGTTTATTAATTTAATTTTTGATCATTATTATAATATCTATCATTAAAATTATTTATATTGAATTTATATTATATATAATAAGTAAGATTAATATAATTATACATGGTATTCACATTTCAAAAAATTTTAAAAATTATCTTATTTTCAAAGGTTATAACCTTTGAAAATCAGAAAAAATCTTAAAAAATATGTTTTTATTTTTATTATTTAAATAAAACCTATAAACCACAAAATGCCTAAAAACATAAATTGCTAATCTATTAAACAACAAAACTCCTAAATAATCAAACCAATAAACCGGTATACCTTATATAATAAATCACAAATCTCTTTTTAATTTGTATTCATTATAATTTTAAATATTCATTTTAAATAATTATTAGTTTATTTTTTATAGAAATGTTAATTACAAAATAAATAATGAGTGAGACAAATATAATTTTAATAATTTATTTTTAATCAAAAAAAATATAAGCTTATAAAAAGAAGTAAAAATTTAAAAACAAAAAATTATTATTTAGTAATATATTTTACTTTGATTTTGAATCATTGTATATAGGTTTTTAAATTATATTTTAATTGCTATCAATCTTATTAATAATAGTTTATTAATTTATTTTTTGATCATTATTATAATGTCTATATATAAAATTACTTATATTGAATTTTAATGTTTATAATTATTAAGATTATTATAACTAAATATTATATTTACTTTTGAAAAAAAATTTAAAAATTAATATATTTTCAAAGGGTATAACCTTCAAAAATGATAAAAAATCACAAAAATAATTTTTTTATAATTTTATTATTTAAATAAAACTTATATACCACTAAATACCTAAACATTTAAATCTATAGACTCTAAACCCCAAAATCCCCTAAATACTTAAAGCATTAAACCTATATAACCTATATAATAAAGGATAATTATAATATCTATCAATAGTTTATTAATTAATCTGTATCTTATTATTAATAGTTTATTATTTAATTTTTGATCATTATTATATATCTATCAATAAAATTGTTTATATTGAATTTATATGATATATAATTATTAATATTATATAACTAAAGATTGTATTCACATTTCAAAAATTTTAAATATTATTATATTTTCAAAGGTTATAACCTATGAAAATGAGAAAAAATTACAAAATTTTTTTTGTTATTTTATTGTTTAAATAATACCTATAAACCACTAAGTGCCTAAAAACATAAATCACTAAACTCCTAAACGACAAAACCTCTAAATACTTAAACATTAAACTAGTATACATTAATAATAAATCATAAATATCATTTAAATTGTATTCTGTATAATTTTAAATTTTTATTTTAATTATTTATCAGTTTATTTTTATTGAAATTTTAATTACAAATTAAATTTTTAGTGGACAGATATAATTTAAATTAAACCATTATACACTAAATAATAAATAATAAATCTCAATATAATTTTTTTAATTATAAATTAAATATTCATTTTAATTAGTTATTTGTTTATTTTTATATAAATATTAATTACAAAATAAATTAAGAGTTAGATAGATATACTTAATATAAATTATATTTATTCCAAAAAGTATAGATAAATTTATAAAAGAAAAAAAATTTCAAATCAAATAATTATTATTTCTTAATACATTTTCATTTGCTTTTGAAACATTTTAAATTTTCATATTATATTTTAAGTAATAAGAATCATATTTATTATAGATTTTTAATTTAATTTTTAGATTTATTAGAATATTTATCAATAAAATTGATTATATTGAATTTATATTATATATAATTATTATGATTATAATAAATAAATATTGTATTCACTTTTGAAAAAAATTTAAAAATTATTATATTTTCAATGATTATAACCATAAAAATATGATAAAAAATAATAAAAATAAATTTTTTGTTATTTCATTTTTTAAATAAAGCTATAGACCTTTAAATGCCTGCTTACTTAAATCAGTAAGCTCATAAACCCTGAAACCCCTAAATACATAAACCCTTTAACTATCTATATACTACTTAATGAATAATAAATCTCATTTTTATGTCTATTTATAATAATTTTAAATATTCAATTTAATTATTTATAGTTTAATTTTTTACAAAAATTAATTACAAAATAAATTTCGAGTGTGACAAACATTATTTAAATAATTGATTTTTTATAAAAAAAATATAAGCTTATAAAAAGAAAAACAATTTTAAAAATTAAATATTATTATTTAGTAATATATTTTGATTGGATTTTGAATCATTTTGCAAGCTGTAAATATATTTTGATTAAAATTTATAATTTTATAAATAGCTTATTTATTTAATTTTTGATCATTATTATAATTTCTATCATTAAAATTGTTTATATTGAATTTATATGATATTAATCAGTAAGATTAATATAATTATACATGGTATTCATATTTCAAAAAAATTTAAAAATTATCTTATTTTCAATGTTTATAACCTTTTAAAATCATAAAAAATCTAAAAAAAAATTTTTATTTTTATTATGTAAATAAAACTTATAAATCTCAATATGCCTAAAAACATAAATTGCTAAACTTCTAAACAATAAAACTCCTAAATAATCAAACCAATAAACTGGCATACCATATATAATAAATCACAAATCTCATTTAAATTTGTATTCATTATAATTTTAAATATACATTTTAATTATTTATTAGATTAATTTTTATATAAATGTTAATTACAAATTAAATAATGAGAAGAATATAAATTTAATAATTTATTTTTTATTCAAAAAAAATATAAGCTTATAAAAAGAAGTAAAAATTAAATAACAAAAATTTATTATTTAGTAATATATTTTACTTGGATTTTGAATCATTGTAAATAGAGTTTTTAATTATATTTTAATTACTATCAATCTTATTAATAATAGTTTATTAATTTATTTTTTGATCATAATTATAATATCTATCAATAAAATTACTTATATTGAATTTTTAATGTTTTATAATTATTAAGATTATTATAAATAAATATTATTTTTACCTTTGAAAAAAAATTTAAAAATTTTTATATTTCCAAAGTTTATAACCTTCAAAAATGATAAAAAATCACAAAAATAATTTTTTATATTTTTATTATTTAAATAAAAATTATAAATCACTAAATACCTAAAGATTTAAATCTATAGACTCCTAAACCCCAAAAGACCCTTAATACTTAAAGCATTAAAACTATATAACCTATATAATAATGGATAATTATAATATCTATCAAAAGTTTATTAATTAATCTCTATCTTATTATTATTAGTTTATTAATTTAATTTTTGATCATTATTAATATTTCTATCAATAAAATTGTTTATATTGAATTTATATGATATATAATTATTAATATTAATATAATTAAAGATTGTATTCACAATTCAAAAATTTTATGTTTTTATTATATTATCAAAGGTTATAACCTATGAAAATGAAAAAAAATTATAACATTTTTTTTGTTATTTTATTTTTTAAATAATATATATAAACCACTAAGTGCCTAAAAAGATAAATCACTAAACACCATATCGAAAAAAACCTCTAAATACATAAACTAATTAAACTAGTATACATTAATAATAAATCATAAATATCATTTAAATTTGTATTCATTATAATTTTAATTTTTATTTAATTATTTATCAGTTTATTTTTATAGATATATTAATTAGAAATTAATTAATTAGTGAGACAGATCTAATTTAAATTAAACCAGTATACCCTAAATAATAAATAATAATTCTCAATATTATTGTTTTCATTATAATTTAATATATTCATTTTAATTAGTTATTTGTTTATTTTTATATAAATATTAATTACAAAATAAATTATGAGTTAGATAGATATAATTTATATAAATTATTTTTCATCAAAAAATATAGATAAACTTTTTAAAATAAAAAAAAATATCAAAACAAATAATTATTATTTAGTAATACATTTTCCTTTGATTTTGAATCATTTTAGGTTTTATAATTATATTTTAAGTAATATGAACCTTATTAATTATATATTTTTAATTTATTTTTTGTGAATTATTAGTATATCTATCAATAAAATTGTTTATACTGAATTTATATTATATATGATTATTATGATTATTATAAATAAATATTGTATTCACTCTTCAAAAAAATTTAAAAATTATTTTATTTTCAATGGTTATAACCTTCAAAATATGATAAAAAATAATAAAAATAAATTTTTTTTATTTCATTTTTAAAATAATGCCTATAGATCAATAATGCCTCCTTAAATCACTAAGCTCATAAACCCAGTAACCCCTAAATACATAAACCTTTTAAATCTATATACTACTTTATTAATAAAAATTCTCATTTTTATGTCTATTTATAATAATTTTAAATATTTAATTTAATTATTTATAGTTTAATTTTTTACAAAAAATAATTACAAAATAAATTTCGAGCGAAACAAACATTATTTAAATAATTGATTTTTAATAAAAAAAGATATAAGCTAATAAAAAGAAGGAAAAATTTAAAAAATTAAATATTATTATTTAGTAATATATTTTGATTTGATTTTGAATCATTTTGCGTCATGTAAATATATTTTAAGTAAAATTTATATTTTTATTAATAGTTTATAAATTTAATTTTTGATCATTATTATAATATCTATCATTAAAATTGTTTATATTGAATTTATATGATATATAATCAGAAAGATTAATATAATTATACATGGTATTCACATTTCAAAAAATTTTAAAAATTATCTTATTTTTAAAGTTATAACCTTTGAAAATTAGAAAAAATCAAAAAAAAAATTTTTATTTTTTTTATATAAATAAAACTTATAAACCACAAAAGCCCAAAAAACATAAATTGCTAAACTCTTAAGCAACAAAACACCTAAAAAATCAAACCAATAAACTGGCATACCATTTATAATAAATCATAAATCTCATTTAAATATCTATTCATTATAATTTTAAATATTCATTTTAATTATTTATTAGATTATTTTTTTTTATAAATCTTAATTACAAAATAAATAATGAGTGAGACAAATATAATTTTAATAATTTATTTTTAATCAAAAAAAATAAAACCTTAAAAAAGAAATAAAAATTTAAAAACAAAAAAATTATTATTTAGTAATATATTTTACACTGATTTTGAATCAGTGTATATAGGTTAGGAATTTATAATTTAATTTCTATCAATCTTATTAATAATAGTTTATTAATTTATATTTTGATCATAATTATAATATCTATCAATAAAATTACTTATATTGAATTTTAATGTTTTATAATTATTAAGATTATTATAGCTAAATATAATTGTTACTTTTGAAAAAAAATTTAAAAATTATTATATTTTCAAAGGTTATAACTTTCAAAAATGATAAAAAATCACAAAAATAATTTTTTATATTTTTATTATTTAAATAAAAATTATAAATCACTAAATACCTAAACATTTAAATCTATAGACTCCTAAACCCCAAAAGCCCCTAAATACTTAAAGAATTAAAACTATAAATCCTATATAATAAAAGATGATTATAATATCTATCAAATGTTTATTAATTAATCTCTACCTTATTATTAATAGTTTATTAATTTAATTTTTGATCATTATTAATATATCTATCAATAAAATTGTTTATATTGAATTTATATGATATATAATTATTAATATTAATATAGCTAAAGATTGTATTCACAATTCAAAAATTTTAAGTTTTATTATATTATCAAAGGTTATAACCTATGAAAATGAAAAAAAATTACAACATTTTTTTTGTTATTTTATTTTTTAAATAATATATATAAACCACTAAGTTTCTAAAAACATAAATCATTAAACACCAAATCGACAGAACCTCTAAATACTTAAACCATTAAACAATTATACATTAATAATAATTCATAAAAATCATTTAGATTTGTATTCAATATAATTTTAAATTTTTATTCTTATTATTTATCAGTTTATTTTTATAGAAATATTAATTACAAATTAAATTTTCAGTGAGACAGATCTAATTTAAATTAAACCAGTATACCCTAAATAATAAATAATAATTCTAAATTTTATTGTTTTCATTATAATTTAATATATTCATTTTAATTAGTTATTTGTTTATTTTTATATAAATATTAATTACAAAATAAATTATGAGTTAGATAGATATAATTTATATAAATTATTTTTCATTCAAAAAAATATTGATAAACTTTTTAAATTAAAAAAAATATCAAAACAAATAATTATTATTTAGCAATACATTTTCCTTTGATTTTGAATCATTTTAGGTTTTCATATTATCTTTTAAGTACTATGAATCTTATTCATTAAAGATTTTTAATTTATTTTTTTTAGAATTTTTAGATATATCTATCAATAAAATTATCTATATTGAATTTATAATATATATAATATTATGAT